>JAVTVY010042641.1:0-18751 GCA_036873755.1 Hanleya hanleyi | reverse complement strand
AGAGAGCCAGTTAATTGCACATTATCACAGTTTAGTTTGAGTGAGCTAGCTAATTGCATTTTATCAAAGTTTAGTTATGGGACCTAAATACACAGTTGAAGTGTGTAAGACCTTCCTACAAAGAGTATAAGTGGTCAAAATTCACACAGTGACTTATGTACCCGAGTCAAATTATATTACACAATGTATTAATGATCTGGGACATACAGAGTCATAATATGGTAAATAAAAATTTATATCCACCTTCCTGTACAGAGTACATGTAATGGTGGTCAGACATTGACTTTTGTATCCGAAGTCAATTATTCGTCATGTATCGATGATTTGTGATATATCGAGTGTTGCATTGTTTTCTTGTATTCAACATCACAGTTAATTCATAGTAAACAACACCCTTGTCTTCTCATCTACATGTAGCTGCAGAGTGTTATGTTGGGCCATCTGCTTCAACAGATGAGAGGGCTACAGGTATATGCACATTGTTCATCATTCTATCACAGTAATGAGACTTTGTTTGTATACGATGGTGTCACTTTTCTATCACCAGTAGTATGCCGGCCATTGTGGTTGATTTTTTGTAAGGGTGTTCAGGAATGGTGAAGATTCAACACAGTTCCGTTTTGTTCCTCTTCTATATGTAATATGGTACCACAGCTTTAGCCTGAATATTTGTTGTATCACATTACCATTTCATCTTTTCTGTCACATCCAATGATACCGGTAGCCATTATCTTGTGATGAAGGCATGTCAGAGACCAATTATTTCACATAGTCCAAGTTATGAAATAATGCACACACTTCCACCATCATCCGAAACCCTGTAATGTATCATCCGAAACCCTGTAATGTAATGATCCACACTGTGACGTGTCTCTGATCTTTCTTGCAAGCAGTTGGTCCTATTAAACAAATAAAGAATTGTGCAATATAATTTGTCTTCACTATCCTGTCAATATAAGCTTACATTTGTAAGTACCATTCTACAGGGGTTGAAATGTTTGTAAAACTTTACTTGTCCCAGGTGACAAGGGACTATTTTTTTTTATTTGTCACCTTGTTGACAGTAGTTGTCTCAAAATATTACCAAGTTTTGACTTCCTTATATAACTAAGGTTCTAATTTTTCATAAAATAGAACAACCAATTAGATTCAGACTTTGTTCTGTTATTCTTTTAGTGTATTTATTTGGGTAGTAGAATACACAGACAGACAGACTACACCATGTATACAGACAAATTACTATTTTGATTGGCTTAGGTGAAGGAAAGTAATTAGGATAATCAGCGTCGTCTGCCGATTTTTGTAGTTTGTCCCCGAGTTTTGCAATACACAGAAAATTTATCGTACAGCTTTAAAACTTCACACAGTATATAAACTAAAAAAAAAAATTCCCCCATATGTAATTAATCTGGGAATTGACGAAAATCACCAATACCTACCATGTTATTTTGGGGCTACGATGACATTGACCTGCCAATGTTATATAACATGCAGACTTGGTGTCATGGCGTCAAAAAATAACCTACAAATCTCCCATTTAATTGCTGTTTTCGCGATTTGTTGAGAACTACTGGAAGGATTTTCTTGATACTTTGGAATAAAATTAGCACTTTTTTATTTTATTTCCTGTGTGAAGTTTCAATATCCCCCGATCAATTGTCTCCGAAATACCGCCGGATATATTATCTGTGACAGACAGTAGAACCAGTATTTTTACAAGGGAAAGAATGTTTTTAATATCATGTGAGTCACTCTTTCGACGGATAATTTTTGGCAAGAAATTCTTGATTGTTCTGCCTTCTTGTGACTTGGGATTTCATTCCGACGTTTCAGAAAACGATCCATATTACTGTCGAAGAATAGTTGCCACTAACGCTCTATTCAACCAAAATGACCGAACCACCATGACCAAACGTGTTATCGCTAGGCTGCATTCAGATTCTATCAGCTACGCTGATTGGCTGGATGGAGTTATTAGACTAATGAAATCGCGCGTACCATAATCACTCGAATTGTCACATGGTTATTTTCTATCTTCGCGCACAGGAGAGCGGTTTTCAAAACGGCAGTCACAACAACGACATCGGTCATACGGGCCATGAAATCACATAAATTTTATCAACTTCGAGGCCTGCGGAAACTATGCTACACACATTGTTTTGTTAGGCGAAGTATATATCTGTTACAAATAAAAACGGCACTTTATGGCTTTGTTGTCGCAGGCGACAAGTCAGTTTTCTTCTTACTTGTCACTTGCGAAAATCACTTGTGAGCATCATATATCTGATTATTAGCATTGAAAATGACAGATTATTCCTTACATCTTCAATCGTGATAAAATCCATCACAAGATGATGATGTTCACTCTGTGGGAGCCATATACACTGTCGCCTCCTTCATCTTCCTCCAACAGTCAGACTCAAACAAATGGCTTTTTTCTGACCTTCTCCCTGTTACACTTTCTGTAGGAGAAAATATTAAATGGAGTAAGATCTAATATAACTAATTTATTCATAAAGGTTGGGGGAAATATCCCGATTTTCATGACAAGCACTCACTCACTCGGCCCCTCGCAACCCCTGGCAATTTCTCATGCCACCACCCTGCCTCAGGAATATCTCATGAAATCAATCCCACATGGTCTTGCCACATAAAAATAGTATATATTTTCACCACAACCCCCCCTCCTCCCCCACACACACACTTTACCACCATGCCCCCTTATCTGGATTGGAAAAAAAATCATAATTACTAACATGGATATTATAGTACATGTATACTAATTTGGTAGCTACCACCCTATGTTGCATGTTTGTAAATCTCATCCATTTGCCTCTTGACACCCCCCCCCCTCCCCCCTAACTGGATGTGTGTGTAGTGGGCATGGTGGGGGGGGGGTTATGTAGTGGGCATGCTGGGGGTGGGGGGTTATGTGGTAATACATGGTACAGTTATGATGTATCATTTATCAAGTCTTATCAATGACTTCTCAAATTTCCTTTGATTGTGTCCTTGTAATGTATTCACTTACCGGTACTACTTGTCATCCATCATGGTGTATTTTATAAACATCAAAATGACTTCTTCGTCGATCAGGCACTAGGGCAGCTGGACTTCTCACACTTCTCACTTGATCACTGGATAAACAGTTACACAATGTTGACATGATATTACCCCATTGGACACAAAATGTTGCCAACATTTGATACAGTCTTACGACATAATCACATTATGTAACTATTATAAATTCATTGGACTGATTAGAATTTCAGGCAAAATTGAGGGGTGACTGAATGTTAATAGATGTTTTGAATTATTATAGGATTATAACATGCATAGGAATTTTTTTTGGAATAGGAGATTAATGCATATTAGTTTGCAAGGACCTTAGAGTTCAACAAGCCACAAAGCGTATTGCAAGTATTTTTGTGGACAACGCGGCTGATAATTACTGGTATTCATATGTATATAGCTGTTGACCTATGCAGATATAGTGACAGTTTAATTAATTCTTTTTTGGAAATACATAGGAAATTATATAGCCTGTAAGGGCCTTAGATTGCACTCATCCACAACTGGTATGGAAAAACGACATGCTAAATGTAATAAGTGATTGGAAATTGCAAAATACCGCCAAGTGGTAACAGTAAATTATATCAATGACATATTAAAACAGACAACAGACAGCAAAATTCTTTCACGCAATGAATAAATGAACGGAGAATGAACAATGAAGCATAGCCCAGTTTTCGACACAGCTTCGATTTCAAAACATAAAGCGAAAGCAACGGGGACGAGATATCTGTGCGTAACGTATTCAGTTCAAACAATTGTTTGTCCATATTACTTACCAGAAAACAGATGTAACGGGACGAGTAATGTTCGTTGTTAAGCTGCCAACAACACCACACGTTCTCTCTCCTCCTCACACTGCAATCCAGTAGGTGGCGCTTCATAAAACGAAGGACGATAACCGATGACCAGTTGAACTATAGTCCAGTTGAACGTTGAACCAAAAAGTGGTTCTTTGGCCGACCACCGCGGGAAAAACAATAACGAGGGCGGGAAATACGTTGAACCGAAAAACAGTTGAACGTATACTCGGTCGAGAATAATTTTGACCCACACAACAGTAATACGTCTTTCATTTTTGATAACTTCTATGATTGTTTCTGACTGTTGATAGGCTATTTTATGAGCGAAAATAGTAATATGCCATCAAAATAAGTGCATAACAGCGAAGTTTCCCAAATCGACACGCGTTATTAACGACTTGGACATTCAGTTTTAAGCATAACCACATGGTTTATTTGGAAAAGTCTGCAGAATTTAACTTAATATTAATAAGAAAATTACTCCCTGTTCTCAGACATTCATATCCCATTGTTTCGGTCATGTTGGTGTCGTTTTACCATGCACGGAGTTTCATGTGGTTGAACGTATAACCAGTTATAGGTTGAACGTAGAACCAATAATAGGTTCAACGTTTACGCCCAAGCTAGTATCATGTGGTTATACGTAGAACCAGTTATAGGTTGAAAGAAGAACCAATAACAGGTTCAACGTTTACCTCCATGCAAGTATCAATATATGCTTGAATTCGAACTGAAAACGTTCAACCAGATTCCGGGTAAACGTTTACTGTCATTAAAAATTGGTTCAACGTTGAACTGATAACAGGTTGAACATTTACTCCCTGAAATTGGCCGTTTTTACAGTGTATAAACTGTCCAAGAACGACATGCGAACATCTCGACAGTGTTAACCTGTGTGTTGGAATATCGGCGTTTCACGCAGGCTGAAATATCTCTCGGAATACAGAATTTTCCATTTAGTCAGTGGAAAACTTAACAGCTTTGAATTCTTTACTCAGATCCTCACCCCCATGAACAGTTAACACGATTTTGCTTGAAATACGCCTCAGAAGCCGGGCTGGTATAATTTATCTTCGAAATCCCCCACATATGGTAACATGCACATATCTACGATTTCAACCAGCAAGACACCAACAAAGTTTGCAACACGCTTTAGAAATAAACACTCGTTTGCAACACGAATACACAACTCTCATTTTGAAACACGCTTATAGAATATAGTCATATTTCCAACACGCTGTAGAATATATATATACACCAATAGGTGTTTTAGATAAGAATTTTACACCGAGAAATTTAACAATTAACCAGAATGAGAAAGTGACCAGTTTTTGTGGTGAAACTTCAAACGTTTGTTCAATATACCAACAACGGAGCTATTAAAATTTGTATATCTTTAAAAACTAGTTTCCATACCGAGACAATCGGTAGAATTACAAAACAGAGACAAAACTAGCACTTTCGCCTGGATAAGAATTTCTTCTACAAAAAAATAAAACCAAGTGTAGATAACGCCGATAATTTTTTTAAAAAATATACATATTCGGAATGCAATATTCAGTTATGCGCGGATATTTTAAACAAGCAGCAAGCCCCACTCGGACGTGATTCCGACTTCAATGAATATAACATCGCAGATAAAATCCTCAATCATCTGGGTCTGTCTGTAATGTAATGGACACGCACTTATCCCGGTGGATTTATATCTAGATAAATGCTCCACAGAAACAGTAGAACAAAGTCGGAAATCTTCGCAAATATTAAGAATAACATCTTGTAGGCTAAATCAAAAGCATTTCCAGGAAATGGGTTCTTTTTGTCTTGTACCGAAAACACTGGGGCTTAATACCGAGTAGACGGATTGAATCAAGCAAAGCTTTTAGTGGAATACATCGCTGATCAATCTGCTATTCAACAAGGGAATATCCAATCAATAAAACGATCCGATTTTCCAGTATGCATCATGACATCCTCATTGTCTTGCAAACATTCATGAAGTCAGAACGACTACTTATATTCTTGCCTGCCTGTCGCTAAAGCTGATCAAAGCCGGTTCTAGTGGTTTTCATTAACAAATGAAATCAACTCCCGACGGAATTTCTGTCAATCAAAATCGTCGCCAGGCACGCGACATTTTTCTCTTCGAGATTACCACTGATGCAGAACATAAGATGTGGCTTTCTGAAACTGGCGAAGATCTTTGCGGATTTTCTCCGAGATGTACACATGAATACAAGCGTTTTCACACTCCGAACAGATCTTTCTATCATTTGAAAGTCGTAGCATCCTAATGGGCTCTTCTTTCAAATTTAAATGCACTTTTTTGTGGGGACTGACAGATAGCACTTCAACTTGTTTTTGCTGTCAAACAATATTTCTGTATACATGTAGTTAGGTTACAGCTCAACAATGCCATATTTCAGAACTCCAACATTTGCCAGATTCCAAGCATTGTAATTCACATGGTATTTGCATCCCTAATATGTTTGGTTAGTATCACCAGGAAAATCTCCGTCAAGATTTGATCTAAATCTTTTCATGCAGACGAGTACTTTTTAATGTACCGTTTTCAAAACATACTGAGCATCTGAACATGTTAAACGGCTTAAAACTCTTTCATGCTTTTCCCTTTTTAACGATGAGATGACTCTCTTCAACCAAAGAGATATCAGAATTAATTTGTCTTTCTCATACACCCTGGGTCCTCTGTAAATTATTGAGAGCAAAGAAGAGTGTCTGTTTAGTGACCCGTGACTTTAGCTGATCAGCTAATGATTTGTATAATTTCACTTTGTCCTATCTTTTAACCCAGGGGAATATTTTGAAATGGTGATAGCTGCCATATTTTCAAGTCATATTTGTCAAACCATAAATTATTCTAAGCAAAATGACACATTCTTTGAATGTTGGGAAAATATAGTACATATGTATGTCAGCTATCCTCAGTTCAAATGTTCTCCTGCATTGAAAGATAGGGAAAAGTGAAATTATATGAACCAGTAGCTGATCAGCTAAGTCACAGGTCACTGCACAGACAGGCTCTTATTTGTTCTCTCCATAATGTGCAAAAGGCAGATTTCCTTATGCTAACATCTTCAAGACTGCCAACTATATAAATGTACTGCATGTCCTATGTATTAATCTTCACGATTAATGATCCATTACAAAATATTACAAATACGAAGTGAGATGGATATAACACTTTGGTATGAGAAGTGAAGGTATGTATAATACATTGAAAACCAAAACTCTTCAGAATGCTGCCTTTCAGAGCAATATTTAAAAAAAATAAAAAAAGAGGAAATAATGACTTAATGACTTAGCATTTTAGGCAAATAAATGCATGAATTCTTAAAATCTTGCAGCCAGTCCTTAAAAATGTGAAAATACAGTAGATTCCATTAAACTCATCTTTTCATCTCAAGTTAGTCTCTACATTCCCACTTTGAACCAGCCTTGGAGTATTATCCCACCAGTAATCTTTCAAACAAATAGACACATGACATCACACTGACCTCGAATCCATTCGAATTTTGGAACGTGTTGAAGAAGCGAGTTATTGATCGGCTGACCTAAATATCTCGCAAAACCAACCGTCGTACTAGGGATGATGCAGCTACTTGTGGAAGATATCACCCTACACACAATCGATGTGCAGATTATGATTGGTTGGTCTCTTGTATAGAGATGGAATTAACACCAGGGATCTGATATATCAGGGCTATTTCAAAGTGTGAATGTTTAAAAGGCCTCGGCATAATGAAGATGCATTATGGTAATTCCCCTAATAATTCAATCACAGGAAGTTCACTTTTCACCTCTCTTATTCAAACCTAGAGAAAAAATAACATTCCCATTCTTCATTCAAATTGAAGAAAAGCCATGTAATGACAGAATGTGACACCTTGAAGATAGTGCCGATAGTGCCATGAAGAATATTTTCAGATACAAGACATTTTTGTTGCACTTCCGGTGATCGAATTATTAGAGGAATTACCGTAAACTATGTTTACCCTGTACGGACGTCTTGGAAAGATGTTTTGTAAATCATGCAAGAAACATATTTAATATGAGATAGAGACACTTAAACCCATACAAACAAATGTTTTTCAATAGTTCTGAAATTTAAAATCTAGTCATGAGTACACTCAAATATCTCAGAATGAAATGTTTCATTGGACGTACAATAACTGGAGCAACATCACACTAGCAAAAACATGTATTAACATCCATTTTTACTAGCTTTTGAAAGCTAGTATAAATAAATGCATGTATCCGGATTTATATTTTCTCATTTGTTGAAGGACGGTCTACATTTAAATTTTATGAACACATCACATGATCACAAAGAAGGCACAAATGGGGGTAGGAAAGTTAATAATCAGTTAATTGAGAATTTCAGAGCTCCAATGATCAGGTTATACAGTTTTTTTCAACATGATTGGTCAATTTAAGGTTTCGAAAAATGAATCCAGCATTTTTGACACAGAGTGTCTGAATGGGTCACTTTCCATCCCAGTAATTTATGCAAAACACGCTCTAAAAATTTTCCAGCATGGTCTAAAAAAACGCAAACTTAAAATAATGAAACTGTACAATATAAATTAAAATTCAATTTACACAAGTCAATAACAGTCAATATAATTTAACAAATATGTTCATAACATATTAGAGAAATCAAAGGCCATGCACCGACAACATGTGGTAGTCTAACAACCTACCATCTTCATTTATCAAGCCCACTTACACTCATTCCCATCAAGCTGCCCTTGGTTTACTAGCCCATCAATTTCTTTTCAAATCCAGGATGTTTATCTCATCCATGAACCAATCAAAGCTCACACAAGCCAACTATGTGGGGTCAGGTGATGACATTCTCCCCCAATAAGGATGCACATGTAGCGAGGATGCGATAAAATAGGTCACCCAATCAATATATACACCACACCTGTTAAACCTCCTGGATTAAAATTTGAACTTATTCGAGGTCCAGGATATTTCGCGTCAATTTATAAAAGTTACATTAGAACAGTTAACGAGATCGAACTATTTAGCCGTAAAATATGCGAAATCCGGCGCCATTGCCCACATTAACTCTTTACCCCATAGACTTGTGGAGAATTTTCTCTCTCTGACCCATAACAGATTTGTAATGGCGTAGGTCTTTAACCCATGGACTGATTTCAATTTTCATACGTTTCCTGCGATGTAAAATATCCCGTTTTATGTCCTATGTCATGTGGAAAAATATTTACCAATGGTCTCCCACAGGCCCATTCTACGTAATTTGTTCACGTTTTATATCAATATCAGCAACGTTTAATCTAAAAATAAGTAATCTTGCGAGAAAATGTGTTGTGTCTGCTTTCCGTCTGTTGGAAATCACGAAAAAAGCGAAGAAATTGTCGCATTTTAGCTACGTTTTGCAGCGTTCTGTTGTTGTTGTTCGGTTGTAATTCCTGTGTTGTCGTATACCATTGTAAAGCTTATTTTTCGTACATTCGGGATTTCGCAGTTACATCATGAGATGGCAGGTATAGAACGAGCTATAACTGAAAAAGTCCCATATACTTCCCTAAAGGAGAACGAAGGCTGGTAACAAGGTGAAGTAAAACAGCATCACTGATTGGCCCAAAGTTGAGTGACCTTGAGCGACCTTTTCAGAGGCCCGCGTGATTGGAGCAGTCGGTTTATCTGCGCGTGATCGCCATGGCCATGGGTCCACGAAACACAGCATGGTGAAAGAATGGCGGATAAATTCTAAAACGGGAGATCAACAGGTCCCGGGAAATGTTTATAATAAACTCAGATGGGCAGATTTGACGAGTTAGTCATCAAGGTTAGATACTTTGGTAGTTTATACTCGCGTTACGTGAAATATTCAGGAATTTGGAAGCAGGTTTTACAATTTTTCGAACGTTTCTCTTGAAGCAATCGCGCATTTTCCATCGATTATTTCTGTTCCTCTCTCGATTTCATTTTACCCTTACTACAAAACATACCAACAGTCTATATAGTCCGATTTATTTAAATTTTGGCTTTCTGAAAATGTATAGTTTTAAATAGGTTTTACTCAAAATAAACGCAAAAATTGCGAAAGTAATCCATCACATGGGAACAGCGATGACACGCTGAAAGACGGTTCTATGGGGCAGCGTGCGAGGCGCTCAAAGGCGGTTCTATGGGGGAGCGTACAAGGCGCTCAAAGGCGGCCGTATGGGGTAAAGAGTTAAGCTGAGGTTAGGCAATGGGCCATTTCTTCACTTGGCAATGCTATTTTATTCACCGACTTTTACAGGCAATGCCTTCTGCTTGCTAATACCTAATTAACTTCGAGACAACAGCAAAGATGTTTGCATTTTCAGTATTCTGAAAGCCACTATGTTACCTATTGCCAGATATTGCCGGTGCCTAACCTTGGTCTGACATCACGTGAGTAATGACATCGTTTTGCGCCTTTCACGGCTAGAGAGTTCAATCTCGGAAAGTCTGTATTTTCATTTGAAGTCACTCGGATAAACCAAGGGCACTTTAAAGCGAATGAGTAGAAATTGACTCGGTGAACAAAGAGCGTACCGGTACTGTACAGAATTCTAGCCATATTCAGACAACACTCTCAGTCAATGATCTATACGATATATTTTTTTATCCAATCACAATGCTTCCTTTCATCTTTATTGGCCAATCCCTGAATGATATTAAGGCTTCGTTGGGGCGGAATATGCCAAGGATGGAATGTCGATGTTTGAAACTATTTAAACCGCTGGAGTAACACAGTCAAGGTGAATTATTTAATCAGACAATTTGAGCTTGCTTGAATCACAGAGAATTCCATCATTATTAAAGGCACCACAAGCAAATTACCCTAGGGTATTTGACCAGGCTGTGAAAATGTCAAAAGTCATCAGCACTAAATTATGCAGGGGAATGTGATTGGATAAAAGTTCTAGTGGCGAAAACATCTTGACCGCTGTAGACTGTCTTGAACCATGTGCGAGCGAAGTCTGGTTTTCTTCAGGACGGGTTTCGCTGCAGGCTGCAAAGCATGCTGGGACTCGGAATGGCGGAGCTTTGGCGTCAGCGGTGAGGGCTTGTGAGCAATATCGGAAAATCTGTTGGCCACATTTCTATGACTGGAAGTAGACAAACAAGATTCAGAGATTAGATTGAAAATGGTTTGAGTCAACCTGTACAATGAAATGGATATCCAATTGTTATTTCAAGTGACAGGCAGGACATACATGCAACCAGGCTTTTAGCCATGAATCTGGGGTCTTCGAGAAGAAACCTAGTTTGAAATGAGACTCGATCTCTAAAATCTGGAAATATAACTCAGACACCCTGATGTCAGGAAAGAGTGAATGAAAAGTAGAGTTGAGACCCCCGGTTTTCAAATCCTAGCTAAATACCTGCATGCAATTTTATAACCCTTTCACCATCTGATGACTCGGCCAGACTTGGCAAATGAGCATGTCCATTTTGAACTATTTTCGACAGATAATTCAGGTAGATTTTAGAAATCATGTCCACGTCCAGAAATAAACACAACATGGATTGTGTCAGTCAATCAGCTGTAATTGGTCATGCGATATCCTGTTCCACAGTACTTCTCAAATGATCTGAATGATGTTCAGGAATGAATGCCCCCATATTGCTCCAAAATACCAAATGTTCATGCTTGATCCCGAAAGTCATTTTATTGATGGTGTAGGGGTCCAAATGGTTTATTAAACATAATAGAGTCGTTCATTTTATCAGAATAGGAAGTTACACATGCAATATAAGAGAAAACTCCAGGATGGTAATCCACCTATCAAAATTCAATCATCCACAAATTTCAATCAGCCATTCTTGAAAAATCTGATCACTCTTTAACTCAAATAAAAAAGAAATAATGGATTACATGTATCTTCATGATTTTGAGCCATTTTTTTTTTTTTTTTTTTTTTTTTTTAACATCCTGTTCTAATAAATTTGATCACCCCATGATTTTATAGCAGAAAATTTCACTACCTATGATTGAATTATTAGAGAGAATACTCAGGCCTGCAAGTGGCTCACAGTGAAACTATAGGAGGAA
This sequence comes from Hanleya hanleyi, assembly GCA_036873755.1. Lineage (NCBI taxonomy): Eukaryota > Metazoa > Mollusca > Polyplacophora > Lepidopleurida > Hanleyidae > Hanleya > Hanleya hanleyi. The sequence continues at coordinate 6,796 of JAVTVY010042641.1, read as the reverse complement.
ATTTGCAAAAATATAGGAGAAATATAGGAATTTTCTGAATAAAATATAGGAAAAAATCGACCATAGAGGTCCATGTCCCCCGCTAGCAGCACCAGTTATGGTGGATTACATCCACCATAACTGGCGCTGCTGCTGCGGGGGCCATGGACCTCTATGGTCGATTTTTTGGGGTCGATGATATCTCATATCATTGATAACAGTATGATTTGAAAATGGAGATATCGCTGATGAGCTTAACATAAATCTAATACAGCAGATGGCACCCATATTGGATTATGCACATCCATAAAACATAATACATGACTGTCCTCTCACTAAGGTCAAGGGACTCCCCAAGTTTGAAGTAGATCAGTTGAATCGTACTCCAGCTATTGTCCGGACAAGATCAAACTGCTCACAATCCAATATGGCTGACGGCGGCCATATTAGATTAGGTACATTGCTGAAAAACAATCCCAACTGTCCTCTCACCAATGTCAAGGCACACCCCAAATTTGAAGTTGATCGATTAAATCGTTCACGAGTTATTGTCCGGACAAGAAAATCTAAGATCCAACTGCTTATAATCCAATATGGCTGACGGTGGCCATATTGGATTATGCACATCGCTGAAAAAAAATCCAAACCGTCCTCTCACCGATGTCAAGGCACTCCCCAAGTTTGAAGTAGATCAGTTGAATCGTACTCCAGTTATTGTCCGGACAAGATCAAACTGCTTAAAATCCAATGAAATCCAGTATGGCTGATGGTGGCCATATTGGATCAAGCACGTCCTTGAAAAACAATCCTAATCCTCCTCTCAACAATGTCAAGGTACTCCCCACATATGAAGTAGATCGGTTGAATCGTTCTCGAGTTGTTGTCCGGACAAGATCCAACTGCTTATAATCCAATATAGCTGGCGGCGGCCATATTAGATTACGCACATTGCTGAAAAACAATCACAACCGTCCTCTCACCAATGTCAAGGCATACCCCAAGTTTGAAGTTGATCGGTTAAATCGTTCACGAGTTATTGTCCGGACAAGAAAATCTAAGATCGAACTGCTTATAATCCAAAATGGCTGACGGCGGCCATATTTGATTACGCACATTGCTGAAAAACAATCCCAACCGTCCTCTCACCAATGTCAAGGCACACCCCAAGTTTGAAGTTGATCGGTTAAATCGTTCACGAGTTATTGTCCGGACAAGAAAATCTAAGATCGAACTGCTTATAATCCAAAATGGCTGACGGCGGCCATATTTGATTACGCACATTGCTGAAAAACAATCACAACCGTCCTCTCACCAATGTCAAGGCACACCCCAAGTTTGAAGTTGATCGGTTAAATCGTTCACGAGTTATTGTCCGGACAAGAAAATCTAAGATCGAACTGCTTATAATCCAAAATGGCTGACGGCGGCCATATTTGATTACGCACATTGCTGAAAAACAATCCCAACCGTCCTCTCACCAATGTCAAGGCACACACCAAGTTTGAAGTTGATCGGTTAAATCGTTCACGAGTTATTGTCCGGACAAGAAAATCTAAGATCGTACTGCTTATAATCCAAAATGGCTGACGGCGGCCATATTGGATTACGCACATTGCTGAAAAACAATCCCAACCGTCCTCTCGCCAATGTCAAGGCACACCCCAAGTTTGAAGTTGATCGGTTAAATCGTTCACGAGTTATTGTCCGGACAAGAAAATCTTACGGAATTACGGAATTACAGAATTACGGAATCACGGAATTACGGAATCACGGACACCGGTGTTTCTAAGTCCCCCCCCTACTAAGTAGCGGGGGACAATAAAGGAGTGTAAGACAGGTCTGTACTACATTGTATGTTCCAAACTTGGTAGTTTTCTGGTGTTTAATCAAGTTACTTTCACTGAATGTGGTCATAGTGGTGGTCTTTTCAGGTGACCTGTTCTGTTATTTGATTCAGCACAGAGAGATTGAAATGTTTTCATATTTGCTGAGCGAAGCGAGGTGAAAAAAAATTTCTGAAATGTATTTCCTCATGTCAGTTTGACTCATGAGAAAAAGTCAAAATATAGGAAATATGAGAGGTTTTGAGTAAAATATAGGAAAACATAGGAATGACTAAAAAATATAGGAAATATAGGAGGCACTTGAAGGCCTGAATACTGCAAATATTAAATTTATCTCTTACCATCTTCAAAAAAAAATCTTTTTCAATGATCACAATCGACGGGCTGTTATCTCTGACTTACTCATCCCATTACAACTCAATGTCAATATACAACGTGTCATTTCCTAATGAGGGTGACAATGAACGAAGATTCGTCAATATCATTTGAGGTTCATATCTCATCTCAACATGCCATTGCGGTTGTTGCCATGACAACTAAAAATCATCTTTTAACTTTTTATCTGGAGTATTGGAAATTCCACAATAAAAAAGCCGCGAGAGATATTTTCACTATATTCGACTTTTCTTTCCCGATGGTCTGAGACAAATCAATTTTTGAGTGGTGGAAATTTGTTGATTTATCAATTTTTTGACGTCTGTTCATTAATCATCAATGGTGTTTGTTAGTTTACCTGCCAGCATGCCGTAACTATAGAAACTTGACACAAGGTTTCGTTTCGCGACCACTATTGACTCAAGGCCATGTGGACTTGAGTCAAGACTCGTCAGAAACGTGAATGACAAAAGCGACATCGTTGAAACTTACATCTCACGAAATATACGCCTAGGCCCCGGATCTGAATTAGAGAGTTCTGGCCGGTTGTGCGGTATTTCTGACAACGCCTTACTGGATTCCATCAGAACCATCTGAAACAATAGAATGACGAACAAAGCCAATATAGATTTTCCAATAACATATTCAGGACAGCCGTCACACAATGCAAATACAGTTATACCAACATCCTGGCACACTAGTTCAAGTGAGTAAAGAGCTGCTTACATTGAAATGTTGAAGATGTACAATGTACCATAGTAAAAGTTCATTGTTTGGCATATGGATCAATATACTTGTCATGTTTGTTGAATCGACATAGTAACAGGTATGCAATTCCAACACAGGGTCTGACAAAAGTTGGAAGTTTCCCATCTTCATTTTATCTAGCCAATTTCCACGTTCCCACTTCGAACCTGCCTTGATTTATCTGACCCCTTCAGCGTTCAAAATCCGAGTTGTAAATTTCACCAGCTAACGACAGAAGAACCAATCAGAACGTACACATCGATTGCGAGTGAAGTCACATAGGGTGACATCATCCTCTATTTGCGGCGTCCTTCCTCCTAATATGGTGCCCACTAATTAGGTCAGCCAATCAATAACGCTCTTGTGCGACCCATTTCGAATTCAAATGTTTTCGAGGTCAGTGACGTCTTGTGTCTATTTATAAGTTATTTGAACATTGAAGGGGTCCAGATATATCAAGGGAAGTTCGAAGTGGGAACGTAGAAATTGGCTGGATAAAATGAAGATGGAAGTTTCCATGTATAAGGTTAAACAAAAAAAACAAAATATCTAACTTCACAGGCAGTGTATCATTTATTTTTGGTGATAAATCAGCCCTTTCTATCACTAAAAGTGACTTCTTGAGAGTCCCCCCCCCACATTTTTAAACATTTGCCTCTAACAGTTTTACAAAATGGTGTTCTTGAAGTTGTTCTGAAGAGTTGGTTGATGCCTTTTTTTTTATTTGTAGAAAATAGAATTGACTGGGCAAGTACATGTAACTCAAAGTACATTGTTCATTTCATACAAATTGTGATAAACTGTATCTGTCTGCCAGAAAACAATTGATATATTTGGGTTGAGTGAAAGACAAAAAGCAAAATAAGAAAAAGAACCTGCCTTCCTCATCATTTTTTTTTTAAAATTGTGAACATGGTGACGCTATTAAAGGATGATGTTTATTCAGTAATATTCAATATTTCAATCATCCTATTCCAATTCAATCATGCCCAATTTTGAGAACAAAATTAATCACTCTTCCTAATAAATTTGATCATCCTCCAAAACTCAAAAGAAATAATAGATTACCTTCACGATTTTGGTGCATTTTTGTCAACATACAAAATGAACACTGGCACCTGTCGGATAGTTGACGCGAATCTATTTTCTCAGAATTAAAATGCAAAAGGGATATTGTAACACATTTAAAACGAACAAGAAACTGGGTATCATATTGGGCATTTCTTACAGGGTGTAAAATCAAATCTGCGCAATGTTCAAAACAAAGGGAGGTCACTGAGTGATCACTGAACTAACCAGAGGTGAAAGGTTTTCCTGAGGTATGAGGTTCTCCTCTGACAGAGCCACTCGTGCGTATTTCCGGCAGGATTTCTGACTAGTTGATGAAAACTCTGTTACTGCTTCTGTAGGTGGAAGGGAAAAATTAAGTTGTGAGATATTTGATATTGATCAGTCAGAGGGAACCAACTCTACAAGTGATAATATGATCAAACTCTTTACTGTTCACAAAATAATGATAGTTTATATGTAGGCCTATATAATAATGTAACCTGTGTTAATTCATTTAATTTTAACACAGCACTACGTTCTAAAAATCTTCATGCCTTCAAGAGCATTACGTTCATAAAACCTGTATAGGTTACATATGGCAGATTCCTAGGCCCCTTGTATGTCAAACCTGTATAGGTTAACTTACATATATGGCAGATTCCTAGGCCCCTTTTACATGTATGTCAAATATTAAAACCCAATGAAAATTCTCTTTTTCAAAATTAATCTGAAATCTCATGCTTATAAATGAAAAAGCATGATACGGTCTACCTTATATATCAAGGATAGTGCCAGGTTACAGAATGTGCTGGTTTTTGTTTTGTTTAATGACAAGTCAAAACTGGCAAATATTTGACGGCTACAACTCCCACAAAGTTAAGTGTGTTGTTTTGTTTCCAATATTATGAAGCCACAAATGAGAAAACCAGGCCTTTGGTTGCTTTTCTTGCAAACTATCGAAGTAAGTAACAACCACACTGCTCATGTGACCAGATAAGCTTATATATTTTTTTTTGAAGACGAACATGTGATAACGAACGTAATGTAGCACTGTCAACATTGGCGATACATGTATTTCGTTCAGTACCCCCATGTATAAAGACATATTTTGTTCACAGTATTGTGGTAACCACAAGAAAACAGGATGCGTCTGGAGCAGCTTCTTTAATTATAAAATGTAGAGGGAATAAACTACCTAATTTGTCACATAGTTTACGAACGTTAATCCCGTCAAAACTCAGTCGACATTCTTTAGGATCACCATCTTGAATTGAATACGAAGGTTCCCGACAGGAGCCTCGTTTTCGCCGCTCATACATGTAGGCGCCATCTTAGAATCTGCCGAGAAACTGTGTTGGGAAGTGCTCGTAAATAAAGGATGAATTTGCTTAGTTTCGTTTGAAATTTTTCTGACATTTGCTACACATGAGCAATGTGACTAACGTCACAGGACCTACGAAGTAGGGAAGGCATTAGGACTCCAACGCAAACTGAACTCTTGGAAATCCCCACCCAGTTGAAATCCTGCCTATATTAAGATGGGCACTGCCCATGTCAAAATAACCAGTGATTTTCATCAAAAATCACCAGAAATTTTCATCAAAAGTAGGTCAGCTCAGAACTTGCTGGTAGCAGTCCCCTAATGCACCTTCATGCCAAAAATCAAGGTTCTAATGTCAACGGTTCTCCTTATTTTGCCGACGAAAGGATTCGGATGGACTGACTGACTCATTACCGGACAATTTGCAAATGGTAGCCTACTACGTAGGAATTAAGTTGTGCTGGATGTACATGTAATCGTTGAAATTATACGAGGTACATGTCAGTGTGACATGAGAGATGACAGGACATGGTGTTGTTGTTGTTATAGCAATGGAAAAGTGAACATGGCATGACCATTGCATTCGATGAAGCACATTTGATGAACGATCGTCATTTCAGCATAAACTTGTAAAATGTGACAATCGTTACAGTCCATTTCTATGAGGCCCGTTTAACTTTATGAAAGACTAATGTCCTACGGAGTGTATCCTCTTGGTTGACATTGAAAAATGCAACAAAATTTTGTTTCTGAGTGGGAGTCAAGTGGCCTAGGTTTACGTGGAATCTGCCTCATACACATTTACATACATCATGTACAGATGATGTTAGACTTGGGTTATATGGGTCCATTTAAATCGACAGCACATCTCCTGCCTCATGAGCTCCAGGGAACATTATAGCTGTGTTGAGCTGCATTGATCAGAACATCTACTGATACCAAATTACCAGAGAAATTTTACCACCAAACCGTCACATCGAGAACAAATTTGATTAGTCTCCCCTTACCTAATTCTCGCAAGCACTGTACATATTCCTCCTCTGCTATGCGCACACCCAGTCGTATATGTCGCGCTGAGCACTTTCTTAATAAACTCTTAGTCACAAGCCCTGCTTGGAATAAACAGAGCAGTTTACCGCACTTGTACATGCGCCATATGTTTGTCAATTTTCGCACAGACGTGAAACGCAGTGTAAATTTCACGCTGCCCTGTGAGACGTCCTCTATATCCCCATGGCGACAAAGAATTTTGAGCGTGTGCATAATCTCCATGGAGTCCTTGACAATTGTGTTCGTTTGTGACAGTTCCTTCTTGAACTGTTCGAATGAGGCCGGCGTATCGTCTCGACGTCGGATTTTGCCATAAGCATTCTTGGCCATCTGTAACATCTGTTCCTCGACCTGTTGACATGTACATGGTGGAGGTTTTCTTTTCGTTCTTGGGTGGACCTCTTCAACATCCACGCTGATGTTCATTTCA
>JAVTVY010042640.1:0-19193 GCA_036873755.1 Hanleya hanleyi | reverse complement strand
GATGTGATTTGTGAGTTATGACTGTTTACAACATGCGAGTGATCTGAATACAGCGTTTGTTCACCACACTGTTTCTTGTTTGTTTATTCCCTGCAGGCGTGGGCTGGAGTATTTACCCCTTACTTAGAGCGATCTGGGCGTTACAAACAGGGAATGTGTTCTCATCGTAGCTGAGATACAACACATATCACGAATCGTTAGATTCTTGGTATGTGCTTTAGAATACGTTAACCGGAAGACTATACTGTGAAGTCATGTGGCTCTGTCAGTATGTCGGCACCTCTTCCCACTTCCCTTATATGTGTTGTAACTTTTACCTGTATATGGCGAGATTCTACTGGTGGACGTTTCGTCCCCGAGCCCCGCCCCCTGTACAGACCTTTTGGTCTTTGATATATGTTGGCATTTGTGGGAAGTTGATGTTGGGTCGACATCAGGCCTTACAGACTAGTCTTTTTGTGTTAAATGTCGTCATTTTCATCTGACGACGATACAGCTCACCAATCCCCAGTGTACGAGTTGTCACAGCGAAACAGCTCATCAATTACCAATATACGAGTTGTCAGAGCATTTCCATCATAGCTCTCTAGATTTGTATCTAATACCGCTTATGCCGGTGCTAGGGGCAGTGTGGTCATAACATCTAAGTTGCCACATGAACAGGTACAATAAAAGCGTACCTGAGATACAACACATATCACGAATCGATAGATTCTTGGTATGTGCTTTAGAATACGTTAACCGGAAGACTATACTGTGAAGTCATGTGGCTCTGTCAGTATGTCGGCACCTCTTCCCACTTCCCTTATATGTGTTGTAATTTTTACCTGTATATGGCGAGATCCTGCTGGTTGACGTTTCGTCCCCGAGGCCCGCCCCCTGTACAGACCTTTTGGTCTTTGATATATGTTGGCATTTGTGGGAAGTTGATGCTGGGTCGACATCGAGCCTTACAGACTAGTCTTTTTGTGTTAAATGTCGTCATTTTCATCTGGCGACGATACAGCTCACCAATCCCCAGTGTACGAGTTGTCACAGCGAAACAGCTCATCAATTACCAATATACGAGTTGTCAGAGCATTTCCATCATAGCTCTCTAGATTTGTATCTAATACCGCTTATGCCGGTGCTAGGGGCCGTGTGGTCATAACATCCAAGTTGCCACATGAACAGGTACAATAAAAGCGTACCTGAGATACAACACATATCACGAATCGTTAGATTCTCTTCTCTTCTCTCTTGCAGGAAACAAGCTTATGTTTATGTATACTATGATTGTCTTTTTTAATTTGGTGCTAATACTGTTATATGGAATATGAAATAGGTCTTTGGATTATGGACGCGGATATTCTCTAATGGACGACGGCTGGATTATGAATGACGGACTAGACGCTTGTAATTAGAATACGTTAACCGGAAGACTATACTGTGAAGTCATGTGGATCTGTCAGTATGTCGGCACCTCTTCCCACTTCCCTTATATATGTTGTAATTGGTCAACCCACGAGGATCCGAAAACAGCCGCCAAACCCAAGGTACCAGCAGCGTCGCAATTGATACCAAATTTGGAGTAAGAAAATTGATTTATCGTTGAAAGACTCCAGGAATACAAGGCAGGTATTAACATTGGCTCTAGCTTTATTCGAGTGAATGTGATGATGAGCCTGGGATACAACTTTTGTTAAATTTTATCAGACAGCGGCGAAATGCCCTGCTGGGCACCGCGACTTTACAGGAAAAATTGTGGGAGCCAATGAGAGTTTGCAGTTCCACAAGTGTTACCTTTTTGTAGCACTAGAATTCAACTGCTTTTCAGTTTATGAATTTTGTCTTCTGGAAATGATGCTTTCATAGTTCTGCAGTCCAGATAAATCCCATGCATAACCATAGTAGTTGATGGGTAGTAGGTCTTAGCATGTTTGATTGGAATGCCAAAATACAAACACAAGTAAAAGTGCTGAGCGCTGTAGAACAGTGGCTAGCGCCATTTGCACAGACGAACATAAAGTCGTCCAGTATGTGGATGACCTCTGATATGCTGAATTTTGTAGCCATAACCGTTTGCAGAGAATGACTTGAGCTCTTTAATATCTTACAGGATGTAGAGCATCTCATCGAGAGGCACCGATACATAAATGCGGAAGGCATCATCTAAATAGATTTTTGCCATCAAGATTTAGTGGCCATGTTTTTGAACAAGTGCAATCGCGATATCTAACGTTTACGTATTCAACATATCAGGTCCTGTTGAATTGTAACGTTAATAGAAAAAGCAGATTTTCCAGGGTAAGATAAATCGTGTATCACCCTACAAGTATTAGGGGGGATTTGGTTTAATGTCACACTCAAGGTTATTTCACTCATATGATGACAGCCAGTTTTAATGACGGAGGAAGCTGGGATACCAGAAGAGAACCACCTCCGGCCCGTCGGCAAGTAACTGGCAAACATTCACACATGCAACAGCGAGGCTCGAACCCGTGCCGGTTCAGCGATGTGAGGCTTGCGATCACCAGCGATGCGCCTTGGAGAGCTCGGCCATCAAGAGCCCCTAAAAGTATTAAGTTTCTTTTTGGAGACAGCCTAATTTTTATCAAACCTTATTGTCAAAAGGAGGAGTTTAGAAGGGACCAAAAACTCGACCTTTCGACAACTCTTTGTCTAATTTAGCTTCTACGATAGCAGGGTTTTGCATAGCAGATGAACGATTACGCAAGATAGTAAAGGCATATTTTCTCGAGTGCCAAATATCGAAACCGTTTGTGAAACTTGAACCAAGTAAATCTACCTCAGGGTAGTTACTTAGCACAGTTTTAGTCTGATTCTAACTGGTGTTGGAAAAGTAACTCCCTTTGCCACTGGATTTACACATGCTAATTTACATGTAAGGAGCTGGAAATAATCCAATTGGCAACATTTGATGTAGTTCACAACCGTGGCATGTACGATAAGCTGAATTTTCATCCTTTGAAACAGATTTGTTTTAGTACCGATAATCAGCATTAAGGATGGGGCACTGGTGGTCATATTGGATATCTATGGTCAGAAAATAGTCAATAACCTTCACGCGTGCCTGATCGAGTCAATCATAGCAGAGCTACATGCACAGAATCCTCTCAATGGAGCCTTTATAAATATATATGATATATATTAGCATATATACAAACGCACATACATGTGTATAGCAATAATACCATTATTGGTGACGCTCTGGCGGCCATATTGGATATTCAATGGGTAATAAAGTTTCCAATTATTGTTATTATTTTCTTCTTGAGTCAGTCAGGCTAGTAGTAGCGTGGGCGTAAATTGAGGGCCCTTTCACCCGGATGTAACTATGACGTCACAACATCCGATGGTGGCGCCATCTGTACACATTGGTGGCAAAAACCCGCACTAGGGGGAGACAACTCGATCTGCATATTGGCGGCTGTGGGAGTGGCACCAAGATGGCGGCTGTGGGAGTGTGGTCAAAATGGCGGCTGTGGGAGTGTGGTCAAAATGGCGGCTGTGTGTGGTCAAAATGGCGGCATGTGTGGTCAAAATGGCGGCGTGTGTGGTCAAAATGGCGGCGTGTGTGTTCAAAATGGCGGCGTGTGCGGTCAAAATGGCGGCGTTTGTGGTCAAAATGGCGGCGTGTGTGTCCAAGATGGCGGCTGTGGGAGTGGGACCAAGATGGCGGCTGATGATAGTTCCATGTATTCATCCGCGGTGATGCGGTCTGGTGGTGATGCGGTCTGCCTCCGCGGGCAGAAAGTAGTCCCACGGAATGTACACCCTGCCTGGGGGTTTCCCCTGGCCGCAGCGCGTTACATAGAACTTATAGTAATAAACTTAATCTATACGTGTTGTACGAGTCTTCACTCACCGTATACACGCAGCTCAGATCACGTGATCAAGGCATGTCCTGACTTGTTCTGGGTTGTACAGTTCTGCCATGCGGAGGATGGGTACTAGTATTTCGCTGACGTCCTAGTAATAAACATAATCTATAGGTGTTGTACCATGTTAATAGCATCAGTCTAGCATCCGTGCCACCCTAGGGTCGAGTGTTTATTGTCCCGTGTATCTCCGCAAAAAATCAACAAACAAAATGGCGGCTCCAGGATGGTGTGGGGACGCCCTTTCCACATCACGGCGTCGATCCAAACCATAGCGCCATCTGCACACACTGACGCAAGGGAGACAACTCGTGTACACCAAGGGTATGGAAATAGACATTTTGGAGCTAGGGGAGTTACTAATGGTCCAATGGGGTCATATGAGGTATCAATGTGAAGCATTCGTGAAGGGGCATCTGATGGGCTGGATGTGGGGTTGAAATATCGGCATTCTGCGCATGCGCGGTGGCCCAAGGGTATGAAAATAGCCGTGTTGGAGCTAGGGGAGCCACTAATGGACCGATGGGGTCGAGTGAGGTATCAAAGTGAAGCATTCGTGAAGAGGCATCTAATGGGCTGGGTGTGGGGTTGAACTATCGGCATTCTGCGCATGCGCGGTGGCCCAAGGGTATGAAAATAGACGTTTGGAGCTAGGGGAGTCCCTAATGGTCCAATGGGGTCGAGTGAGGTATCAAAGTGAAGCATTCGTGAAGGGGCATCTGATAGGCTGGGTGTGGGGTTGAACTATCCGCATTCTGCGCATGCGCGGTGGCCCAAGGGTATGAAAATAGCCGTGTTGGAGCTAGGGGAGCCGCTAATGGTCCGATGGGGTCGAGTGAGGTATCAAAGTGAAGCCTAGGTGAGGAGGTATCTAATGGGCTGGGTGTGGGGTTGAAATATCGGCATTCTGCGCATGCGCGGTTGCCCAAGGGTATGAAAATAGCCGTGTTGGAGCTAGGGGCGTCCCTAGTGGACCAATTGGGGCGAGTGAGGTATCAAAGTGAAGCATTCGTGAAGGGGCATCTGATGGGTTGGATGTACGGTAGGAATATCATGCGCAGACGCAATGCGGAGCTCTCGTCCAATCAGAAGCGAGTATTTCAAATCCGTCACAGAGCTCTCAGCCAATCAGAAGCGAGTATTTTGACCCGGTGCATTATGGGACATATCCAAGATGGCGGCACGTATGTTCAAGATGGCGGCACATCCGGTGTCGCAAACTGGGCATTTCGTCGGGATGTGGTCACCTAGTGTCGAAAACTGGACCCTGTATGGGTCCCGCTAGACGTTTTGGAGCCACTAATGGTCCAATGAACAAGTGTGTGACGTCACTTCCGGTGTGGGTGAATGGGGCGTGACCTTTGGCCATGTCTAGACTTGTCTGTGTCTGTCATGTACTGGGTTTTTTTTCTCTACAATGGCGTTCACGTGGTGTGGTGGGTCTGCGCAAGTGTGTGTGTGTGTGTGTGACGTCACTTCCGGTTTTCACTAAAACGATCTCCAACTTTCCCGGCCCCGGCCCACCCCGGCCCCCCACCGCAGCGCGCGCGCGCGCGTCAATGTAGGGAGAGGTTAAATCGACAACATAGAAGTTATAGTCATAAACTTAATCTATACGTGTTGGACGAGTCTTCACTCACCGTATACACGTACCTCAATGAAATGCCCGCTCCAAACCTAGACCAAAAACACGTACTTGGTCTGTGGGCTGATTTCATTGGCTCTCTATTTTTACTATAGTGCGCTTGCATTCTAACCTTGATGGGTTACATTTTGGCCCCATCCTACACCACTGATTTCAGTTTGACTGAATCTCCACATTGGGCATTGATGCATTATGAATAAAACACACAAGACAGGGGTTTTTTTTTGGTGAGATCTCATTTTTTTTATTCAGTGAACAACAACAACGTGAGAACAACCACGTGAAAACTGAAGCCCAGAACAAGGGGCTTGTACATTGAAAGAACTGAAACCCAAACAGGGGGCTTGTAAACTGAAGCCCAGAACAGGGGGGCTTTTAAACTTAAGCCCAGAACAGCGGGCGTGTGTACATTGAAAGAATTCAAGCCCAGAACGGGACTTGTACATTGAAATGATGGGCGGCCCAGTCATAGACGAGTACATCTCGGTCCTCAGCCTTGGGGTACTCGTCAAACATCTGTACGATGGTAGATAAGGGTCTTCCCCGGCATCGATGGTACAGGTAAAACAAGCAATATTGTCCGCACACGCTACTGGTCAGGCTTTGCAACGTTTGACTGATCCAACACCACGTCTCTGTGCCTTGATCCATGAAGTCTGTTAAATCGGGATGGAGGGGTGGCAGGCCGTACGGGTCAAAGTATTCGCCCTGCTGTTCTGTCAAGTACACGGCCACCCAATGTTCACCGGGCCGATCCATCGGGTCCGTGTTGAGAACGTAAGCAGCAGGATACATACGGTCTAATGGGAACACATCTCGGGCGAACACCCCTTGAAACATCATACGTGTCTCTGGGTCATTCTCCAGCACGGTGGTTATCTGCTCTGTATCCATGTTAGGTGGAGAAGTCACACAGCACGTTGCGCGCCTTGTCCACTTGAATGATGTTGTCAAACTCGGCGTAGCAGATCACATTGACGGTGCTCCAGAGGGCTCGTAGAAAGTGGATTTCCAACCGTAAATTGCCTTGCTTGGCCAGGGCCAGCTGATGGTCGTTCTCTAAGGTAGGGGTCAGATCGAAACAGAACAACGTGTATCCGTTCCCGTAGTCCTCCCGACTGATGAAATTCCCTTCGTCCTGGTTGATTTGACCAGTGGCTGTAAACAGGCTCTGATAGGCTCGAATGAAATTCGCGCGCCCAAAGTTCGGGGTTAAGGCCGTGGCTGGCACCTGTTGTCCATCCACATGCAGGGCCACAAAATTGATGCCGAAATGTTTAAAGTCAAACGGATTCTCTGGGTAGGCTCCACGGAAACTGGTATTTTCCACACAGGCCAGGATCAATCGCTTGGGTAGTTCCCCCAGGAACAGGTTGTCTTTGTTGGTGCTCATATTTCCAGCAGACACAGAGAACACTTTGGTTTGCACACGTCGGATAGGGTACTGGGCTGGTTTTGTTTCCAAGGCTTTCATGTGTCCCAATTGAACGGCTGGATTCGGTTTCACTTTTCGGACATACCGGACTGCGTCTTCGATGACAATCTTATAGTCAGCTACATGCGCCTCTACGTTAGTGGCCATCAAGGCGAAGGTCGGAGGCGCCCGTATCAGTCGGATTTTGATGGGGATCTTGTTCAAGAGGTATCGGTCTTGCATGAACATGTCTGCGTGCAGTCGACCGATCATATCCACCGAGACGCCGTTCGCGGTCAAAGCCTTCCGTTTGCTATATCCCGTATTGTTGTTCTCTGCGCCCATGTGCTCGGCTTTGTCCTGGTAGAATAAAGCGGCTGTCAGTTGAGATTTTTTAGCCTCTCGCCCATGCGACAACAGCGTCTCGATGTAGGCTCGATAGGAGTACGTGTTGGTCGAGTCACTGATGAGTTTGTCGCTGAGAAATATATCCACCTGTTGAAACATCGAGTGCAGCCAGAGATTCGTCGGGCCCACCGTTGCTTGGTCGGCGATTCTGGTGCCATCTCCATTGACGATCTTGGCTTTCACATACAAGTAGTTATGGGCTAAATCCACATAGGCCGTATCCGCATTACTGATGGTGAACTCGATGGGCCCTGTTGCGTTGATGCTCGACAGCGGGAGATGCTCCACCCATAATCCTTGTTCGGCACTGGTCTGTGTGGGCGACACGGTCCACAAATCAAATTCACTGTTGGTGGAGGGGCAGGACTCGGCGTGGATCAAGGACATGTTTAAGAAAAGATATCCCGGGTCTTCGATGTGCGTCGTCGCTGGGTCGGTCGTCGACTGGTGCGTGGTCTCGGTGGGGCAGCTCTTTTATTCCCTACGGTGCGTTGTGCTTTGGCCACCAAGACGCCTCCCGCTTCTTTGGCCCGCCGTTTCAAGGCTTCTTTGGGTGCCGTACCCCCCAAGATATCACCGGCCACTTGCAGTCCACTGCGTACCGCTTGTTTGCCGATTGCTTTCACCCCACGCGTCACCAAGGGCAGGAACGTTTTGACGATGCTGCCGAGTATATTCCCCAGTCCATGCCCACGTTGCGTTGATGCTCGACAGCGAGAGATGCTCCACCCATAATCCTTGTTCGGCACTGGTCTGTGTGGGCGACACGGTCCACAAATCAAATTCACTGTTGGTGGAGGGGCAGGACTCGGCGTGGATCAAGGACATGTTTTAAGAAAAGATATCCCGGGTCTTGCGTGCACCACTAAATACCGGAAAGCCACCCCCGGCCTGTTGGGCATAATAGTCCATATAGCTGCGTGCATCGCACTCGTAAGGCACCTTCATTATGCAAAGTGGGGAGCACCTGCTTGTCGAAAATGAAGTGTCACCACCACTTTCCCGCGTCCCGCATTTGCTGTAGGATAGGACTCAGTACGACACTCGCGTTGGCGGTGACGACAAGCTCTGCCTTGTCGTTGTGTGCGTTGTAATCGAAGTTCACGTGATTCTTGAAGGGTTAGGCTTTGATGGGTTTTGAAGTATTCGTGACCTCCCATAGCGCCTTATAATGCAACAGTCTTGACAGCCCACCCATGAACTCCTTGGGAGTATCGTATTGGCCTTCGGGGAGGGTGAGTCGGGTGTCTTTTCCTTCGTAGGTCACCTCGTACCACACTTCATTGGCTCGCACACTCTGTCTGACCCTCGTATTTATAGTCCCACTGTCAATACCACAGCACCAGGGTCAATAGGGCACAGACTAGTGGGAGGCCAACCAGTCGTCGCTGGTTCCGGCGTGAGCGCTCGTGGTCCATAGCCCGAGCATCAAGGATGGCTGTCATAGTCCAGTAGTGGTGAGTGATGGCACACCTCTCCATCGAGTGCACGCTGTCGAGGACCGCTTCTGTGAACTCGTTCAGGATCTGGCGTCTTTCCTCGTTGTCGTCGCCATCTGCAAACATGGACCGGACCACTGCTCGGTAACTCGTGAATGAATTCACCACGGTGGCATGCTGTAAAATGCGAGTCGCATAGGGCTGGATCTCCGCCATGGCTCTGCAACCGTAGAAATGAAGGTGTGGGATACAGAGGGACGTGTTTTATAGACCAGGTCACACATGCGCGCCTAGACGTCGGGTGTAGTCCGTGATACGTACTATTCTGATGGGTTAGTCCAAAAAAGAGAGCAACAACAACACAGATTACAGGTCAATCCTTTTATTATTATGCGTGAACATTATAGGAATGCATGTACTGACCTGTCTGTGGGGGTTTCCCACAATGGCGGTCACCTTCCGCCATTATCCGCCATTATCTGCCATTTTGCCACAATGGCGGTCACCTTCCGCCATTAGCCGCCATTATCCGCCATTTTCCCACAATGGCGGTCACCTTCCGCCATTATCCGCCATTTTCCAACAATGGCGGTCAGACAAGTGTGGACATGTCCAAAGGTCACGCCCCATTCACCCAAACCGGAAGTGACGTCATTTTTACATCCGGGTGAAACAGGCGTGGATTTAACCTCTCCCTACATTGACGCGCGCGCGCGCGCTGCGGCCGGAGAACCCGCGCGCGCGCGCTGCGGTGGGGGGCCGGGGCGGGCCGGGGCCGGGAAAGTTGGAGATCGTTTTAGTGAAAACCGGAAGTGACGTCACACACACACACACACACTTGCGCAGACCCACCACACCACGTGAACGCCATTGTAGAGAAAAAAACCCAGTACATAGACATGGGCAAAGGTCACGCCCCATTCACCCAAACCGGAAGTGACGTCACACACTTGTTCATTGGACCATTAGTGGCTCCCCTAGCTCCAAAACGTCTAGCAGGACCCATACAGGGTCCAGTTTTCGACACTAGGTGACCACATCCCGACGAAATGGCCAGTTTGCGACACCGGATGTGCCGCCATCTTGAACATACGTGCCGCCATCTTGGATATGTCCCATAATGCACCGGGTCAAAATACTCGCTTCTGATTGGCTGAGAGCTCTGTGACGGATTTGAAATACTCGCTTCTGATTGGACGAGAGCTCCGCATTGCGTCTGCGCATGATATTCCTACCGTACATCCAACCCATCAGATGCCCCTTCACGAATGCTTCACTTTGATACCTCACTCGACCCCATTGGTCCACTAGGGACGCCCCTAGCTCCAACACGGCTATCTTCATACCCTTGGGCCACCGCGCATGCGCAGAATGCCGATATTTCAACCCCACACCCAGCCCATTAGATGCCTCCTCACCTAGGCTTCACTTTGATACCTCACTCGACCCCATCGGACCATTAGCGGCTCCCCTAGCTCCAACACGGCTATTTTCATACCCTTGGGCCACCGCGCATGCGCAGAATGCCGATAGTTCAACCCCACACTCAGCCCATCAGATGCCCCTTCACGAATGCTTCACTTTGATACCTCACTCGACCCCATTGGACCATTAGGGACTCCCCTAGCTCCAAAGCGTCTATTTTCATACCCTTGGGCCACCGCGCATGCGCAGAATGCCGATAGTTCAACCCCACACCCAGCCCATTAGATGCCCCTTCACGAATGCTTCACTTTGATACCTCACTCGACCCCATCGGTCCATTAGTGGCTCCCCTAGCTCCAAAACGGCTATTTTCATACCCTTGGGCCACCGCGCATGCGCAGAATGCCGATATTTCAACCCCACATCCAGCCCATCAGATGCCCCTTCACGAATGCTTCACTTTGATACCTCACTCGACCCCATCGGTCCATTAGTGGCTCCCCTAGCTCCAAAATGTCTATTTCCATACCCTTGGTGTACACGAGTTGTCTCCCTTGCGTCAGTGTGTGCAGATGGCGCTATGGTTTGGATCGACGCCGTGATGTGGAAAGGGCGTCCCCACACCATCCTGGAGCCGCATGGCAGAACTGTACAACGCAGAACAAGTCAGGACATGCCTTGATCACGTGATCTGAGCTGCGTGTATACGGTGAGTGAAGACTCGTACAACACGTATAGATTAAGTTTATTACTATAAGTTCTATGTAGCGCGCTGCGGCCGGGGGAAACCCCCCAGGCAGGGTGTACATTCCGTGGGACTAATTTCTGCCCGCGGAGGCAGACCGCATCACCACCAGACCGCATCACCGCGGATGATTACATGGAACTATCATCAGCCGCCATCTTGGTCCCACTCCCACAGCCGCCATCTTGGACACACACGCCGCCATTTTGACCACACACGCCGCCATTTTGACCACACACGCCGCCATTTTGAACACACACGCCGCCATTTTGACCACACACGCCGCCATTTTGACCACACATGCCACCATTTTGACCACACACAGCCGCCTTTTTGACCACACTCCCACAGCCGCCATTTTGACCACACTCCCACAGCCGCCATCTTGGTGCCACTCCCACAGCCGCCAATATGCAGATCGAGTTGTCTCCCCCTAGTGCGGGTTTTTGCCACCAATGTGTACGATTGGCGCCACCATCGGATGTTGTGACGTCATAGTTACATCCGGGTGAAAGGGCCCTCAATTTACGCTTACGCTACTACTCAGGCTTGTAGAAAACCAATCTCGTGTAAAAAGGCGATTCAAGCTGTCAAATAATCGCCAACAGGAGGCTACTGTATGTATCATGGCGGCCATATTGGATTATGCAAATTAAGGGCCTTCCACTTTCTGTAGAAATGGGCACCCCTTCTGTGTGTGTGCATAGCCGGAGTTACACGAAGTCAAGCTGAGACAAAAAAGGTGTCTGACGAAGTTACGCATGGTCTGATGAAGCTAACGCAGTTTCGCTGTCAGGAAAAGAGAGCATTTGACCCGGTCTCGTACTATAATGTAGGATATAGTATCTCGACACGCACTGCTACGAAAACATATTGGCTTCCATGATTAAAGAACAGTATCACGCCGAAATTCCGAGAAGCGCATGTCAGCTGTATGAGTTCCGTTACAGATCAGCTTGAGACGAAAAACCAGGAGTAACACCTCAAATTAGTCACGCTGAGAAAACAGGAATAGTCCATAATCGCTGTCAGGAAAAGAAAGGTGTATTCCCGGAGTTACGCATTTACGCTGAGAAACAGAGAAGGAGTCTAACAAAGTTACGCGATTTTGCTGAGCAAAAGGAAAGGTCAATCATCGGAGTTGGGAAAAGAGAGTTTTTATCCGAAAGTACGCATTTACGCTCAAAAAAAAAAGGAAGGGTCTGGCGGAAGTTACACGGTTATGCGCAGCAAAACGAAATGGTTCGTTGCCGAAGTTACGCAGTTACGCTCTCAGAAAAAAAGATAGGTCTACAGCCGAAGTTACACATTGATGCTGAGTAAAATGAATGGTCCATCGTCGGAGTTACGCTGTCAGAAAGGCAGGTATATAGCTGGAATTTACGCTATCGTAAGAGAGACAGCTAAATAACTGGAACCCATTCACGCTGAGAGAAAGAGGAAGGATCTGACGAAGTTACGCAGTTACTCTGAGCAAATGAAATGATTCATTACTGGTGTTAGGAAGGTCTGCTGAGAGAAAGAGAAAGGATCTGATGAAGTTACACAATTACCCTAAGAAAAAATGGTTCATTTCCGAAGTTACGCAGTTACGCTGTTAGAAAGAGAGGTAGGCCTATAATAAGGTGTCCTATAGCGGGAGCTATGCAGCTACTCTGAGACCAAGTGAGAAATGACTACATTGTAGTCAAAACCTGCGGCAGTGGCAATAATACAGTGAAAGACATATCAGCGGAGGTAGTGCATGGACTTCATATGAGCACCAATTGGCCACGTTAGAAAAGAAAAGATGATCTTATTTTCATCTGAATATTAGGGTTATCAAAACCGGAAACGTTTTAACCCATAAGATTATTGATGGAAGATCCACGTGACTTGTATCAATATTTGTTATAGAAAAAAATCGCCATCTGCCAATATTTTCATGACAAGGGAAGTAATTTTCAACTTCTAAAACACAAATGTAAGAATTGTGTAATAGGTCTGATACCATATATATATTCACTTTCCACGTTCAAAATCCGACGATACTGACTGGTCCGTGCCGTCTATACTGAATTGGCAGACGAAGCCACAATGATCACTTTGACAATGTCTTGGTACAAGTATCGTGTATGCCAAGTTCCGAAACATTCGATTCAGCCGTTGATTTTTGCAGAACAAAAAAAATCCAAACAAATTTCAAGGATTTAGTCATAGCGCGAAAATTACGGTCTTCAGTCTCCCTTCCCGCTTACTTTGCCGAGTAAAATGGAAAATTTATATTTCCTTCAAAGTTCATTTTCAATGAATTTAGTACCGGTATCAGGTCTATCAATTTGATCTGTGAAACTATGGAATGGGGGCGAAGGCTTTATCGAACTGTCCAATTAGGCATAATGACACTTTTCACAATTCAAATTCAGGCCTGTGACAATCTTGATATTCGATTAGAATAATTAATTACGTTTCTGCATTTACGTGATGGGTTATCATCTGCAAACTAATACCTTGAAACTCTTTTCCATGCAGCAAATCAATACCAAGGCATGGTTTGCTCCTTCTATATAATTGATTAACTATTTCATTCTTAGGAAATATCATCTCATCTGATGTTCGGTCAAGCCTTTTCGAAGGTTGCTAATTTCTTTTTTTTAAATCAAATTCTGCAAATAAGAAACATTTCTAGTCAGTATCTATGGATATCTCCCTCAATTCGCAAATATGTTTTTGCCACTAAGTTATTCCGAAGGTGCAAAATTTCAGGGTTAGTTTACTAAACAAGGTCTGTGTGTAAGAGACTGATGTCGAATTGATCACTGTTCTAGTTATTATATTTTAGTACATCAAATTATTGCATTTACGAAAATGATTGCAGAGTTAAAGTCAATATGAAAGGTATCTAAGTATCAAAATCAAACTAAAAAAACCCTCCAGGAAATCAAGACGCTAGCTTTTGAGAACGAGGTCAAAATAGATCGCTTTTATGGTTAGTATCTGCTAATATAGGATGTAATTCCATTCGTAAAACTGATTGACAAAGTAACGTAGCAAAGTAGTGTAGGACCAGTAAATTCTAGAAGAAATGGGCTCTGACTTGAGAGAATGATGTCGAATGCAATAAGTTTCTGCCCATTGTCTGCTGATATATATAAGTATTAAATTTACGGGAGTGATTAATGCTAATCTAAAGGGATTCTGGGTGCCGAATAGTACGGGAACGTCAATACCAGCGAAGCAAGGCCCTGGCTTGCGAGAAAGAGGATAGAGAGGCTGTGTTCCGAAAGAGGATAGCTATGTGCCAAATTTCATGCTTGTAACCAAAAGTGCACGATATAACTGCACAACTATGATGTATTGTTCGCGCATAGGATCGTCTAACTCATTAGATACTAAATAGTCATTTCTGTATTATAAAACCAGTTGCGCATAAAGTCAGTTTTGAGTATTATCAATGAGTAGATATAGCTAAAACAGTAAGTGCAACTCCAGGGATTGGATGGGTCATCTATAATTTGATATCTAGTATTATTCTATGTTAATCATAATGACAATGCGTTACTTGTCCACTTTTTTCACCAATCTGTGAATTATCTAGATTGGGTAGATAAAATGATTACTAGAAGCAGTGAACTTATTTTTCTACTTACTAACACAGTCGCCTATGACTGTATGCAAATTATGACTGAGTGAAAAATCAGGCCCATGTTAAAGAAATAGGGAAAATTTACCTATATAGACGGGTATACTATAACGCCGATTGGAATCCATCATTTACATCGTTCGACAGTTTGACCTCAGCTGACCTTTTAACCTATTTCTTAATTTGGCAAGCGGGTTTACTATCAAGTGTAGGATGTATGGAGATAATTTGTAGCTCAAAACCAATTTCTAGGCTCTTTTTTACAGGTGTTGCCACTTGACTGTTCTATAGTTGGATTGATATGCTA
This sequence comes from Hanleya hanleyi, assembly GCA_036873755.1. Lineage (NCBI taxonomy): Eukaryota > Metazoa > Mollusca > Polyplacophora > Lepidopleurida > Hanleyidae > Hanleya > Hanleya hanleyi. The sequence continues at coordinate 4,307 of JAVTVY010042640.1, read as the reverse complement.
ATGTTGTCTAAGAATCTGTTGAATTTTTTTTCTTGGAATGACTAGACCTTGTTTTCTGTGATTACCAGACACTTTTGAATATGTATAATTTATGATTATTAATTTTATTATCCTGAAATTTAAATACTTGTGGTAATCAAACATTTCTGACCTGTATTCGTCTACATTTATATTATACGATAGAATACCAGGGAAAACGGTTTGGTTCATTTTCAGTCTTTTCGCGATAAGATTTGGCTTAAGTCGCTCAATTTGACCATCGGTTTAAATGCAATTTTTTGCATTTGTATAAATACAAGCCAAGTTGATACAATTGAACCAGTATTCATGTAAAATCATATCACCGATGTGGCATTAATAAGACAAGAGACAATTGGCCATATTTTCACAAGGTTTCGATTTTTATATATGAAATTGACACTTTGAACTATTTTTTTTTCAATGCATTTCTTTGATCTGTTTAACTACAAACTCAATTCCAGACACTGGCTGGTTTTCATTTAAATCATGCCACCCAGGTAGCAATACAAAACAAAAAGCTATTTTGGTGGTCTATTTTGACGTTTTGACTTCAAATTGACCGTTTCATCTATTTTTCAAAATGGTAACATGGTTTTTCATGAAGTGTATATATGTAGAAACAAGTTATGATACTTCTGCTCTGATGGTTTAACTAACACTATGCCCAGGGTCTTTTATGAGTTTTGCTTCTTGACTATGATGCTGATATTAAAGACATAATGATGTTCGTTTCATATCATCATATCCGTATGCAGTTGCAGATGTTATCGAATGGACGTAGTATCGAGGTGCCTCATGTCGTTTTCAGTTATTTGGACGATGACCTCCTGTATGTTGGAACGTTCAAATTGGTCGTATATTAACACATCCTTACAGTCTCAACATTACTTTTGACAGTTGTCCATTTTGAAATAGTTCAACAGTTTGATATCCAATTTACGCCAATTCAACCGTGCGATTAAGATTACAACAGATTTCTCCTGACAAAACCGATAGTAGTAGGTAAAACGTAAATTGGCGCTCATTGACCTCAGAAATTTGCATAATTTGAGGAGGAAACGAGGAGGTGACAGCCAATCAGGAGCGAGTAAAATTTGACCTCAGAAATTTGCATATGACGTCACTGGCGGCGTGTGGTGGTGGTGGTGATAATGGCGGCTGTGTGGTGGTGGTGGTCAAAATGGCGGCTGTGTGGTGGTTGTGGTCAAAATGGCGGCTGTGTGGTGGTGGTGGTCAAAATGGCGGCTGTGTGGTGGTGGTGGTCAAAATGGCGGCTGTGTGGTGGTGGTCAAAATGGCGGCTGATGTGGGATGGGACCAAGATGGCGGCATCGAGTGAGAGATCAAGGCATGTCTAGACTTGTTCTGGGTTGTACAGTTCTGCCATGCGGAGGATGGGTACTAGTATTTCGCTGACGTCCTAGTAATAAACATAATCTATAGGTGTTGTACCATGTTAATAGGATCAGTCTAGCATCTGTACCACCCTAGGGTCGAGTGTTTATTGTCCCGTGTATCTCCGCAAGAAATCAACAAACAAAATGGCGGCTCCAGGATGGTGTGGGGACGCCCTTTCCACATCACGGCGTCGATCCAAACCATAGCGCCATCTGCACACATTGACGCAAGGGAGACAACTCGTGTGGACCAAGGGTACAGAAATAGACGTTTTGGAGCTAGGGGAGCCACTAATGGTCCAATGGGGTCGACTGAGGTATCAAAGTGAAGCATTCGTGAAGGGGCATCTGATGGGCTGGGTGTGGGGTTGAACTAGTGGCATTCTGCGCATGCGCGGTGGCCCAAGGGTATGAAAATAGCCGTGTTGGAGCTAGGGGAGTCCCTAATGGTCCGATGGGGTCGACTGAGGTATCAAAGTGAAGCATTCGTGAAGGGGCATCTGATGGACTGGGTGTGGGATTGAAATATCGGCATTCTGCGCATGCGCGGTGGCCCAAGGGTATGGAAATAGACGTTTTGGGATGTAGGGTAGCCCCTAATGGTCCAATGGGGTCGAGTGAGGTATCAACGTGAAGCATTCGTGAAGGGGCATCTCACTGGACTAGTGGGTTGACATAGCGTCATTCTGCGCATGCGCGGTGGCCCAAGGGTATGAAAATAGACGTTTTGAGAGCTAGGGGAGTCCCTATTGGGCCGATGGGGTCGAGTGAGGTATCAATGTGAAGCATTCGTGAAGGGGCATCTCACTCGACTAGTGGGTTGACATAGCGTCATTCTGCGCATGCGCGGTGGCCAAAGGGTATGAAAATAGACGTTTTGAGAGCTAGGGGAGTCCCTAATGGGCCGATGGAGTTGAGTGAGGTATTAAAGTGAAGCATTCGTGAAGGGACATCTGATGGGTTGGGTGTGCGGTAGGAATATCATTCTGCGCATGCGCAGACGCAATGCGGAGCTCTCGTTCAATCAGAAGCGAGTATTTCAAATCCGTCACAGAGCTCTCGTCCAATCAGAAGCGAGTATTTTGACCCGGTGCATTATGGGACATATCCAAGATGGCGGCACGTATGTTCAAGATGGCGGCACATCCGGTGTCGAATGCGCAGGTCACGTGGGGGTTGTGACGTCACTTCCGGATTTTTTCAGAATGCTCAAACACACGACCTCCAACTTTCCCGGCCCCGTCCCGGCCCCCCAGCGTGCGCGCGCGCGCGCGCGTTCTCCGGCCGCAGCGCGCGCGCGTCATCACCGGCAGTGCGCGCGCGGGTCAAAAGGTCAAAGGTCACATCCAGGTCAAAAGGTCTTCCTTTCGGCAAGGTTCGGAGAATACATAGAACTTATAGTAATAAACTTGATCTATACGTGTTGGACGAGTCTTCACTCACCGTATACACACACCTCAATGAAATGCCCGCTCCAAACCTAGACCAAAAACACGTACTTGGTCTGTGGGCTGATTTCATTGGCTCTCTATTTTACTATAGTGCTCTTGCATTCTAACCTTGATGGGTTACATTTTGGCCCCATCCTACACCACTGATTTTCAGTTTGACTGAATCTCCACATTGGGCATTGATGCATTATGAATAAAACACACAAGACAGGGGTTTTTTTTGGTCAGATCTCTTTTTGTTTTTTTATTCAGTGAACAACAACAACGTGAGAACAACCACGTGAAAACTGAAGCCCAGAACAAGGGGCTTGTACATTGAAAGAACTGAAGCCCAGAACAAGGGGCTTGTACATTGAAGCCCAGAACAAGGGGCTTGTAAACTTAAGCCCAGAACAGCGGGCGTGTGTACATTGAAAGAACTTAAGCCCAGAACGGGGCTTGTACATTGAAATGATGGGCGGCCCAGTCATAGACGAGTACATCGCGGTCCTCGGCCTTGGGGTACTCGTCAAACATCTGTACGATGGTAGATAAGGGTCTTCCCCGGCATCGATGGTACAGGTAAAACAAACAATATTGTCCGCACACGCCACTGGTCAGGCCACATGAACAGGTACAATAAAAGCGTACCTGAGATACAACACATATCACGAATCGTTAGATTCTTGGTATGTGCTTTAGAATAGGTTAACCAGAAGACTATTCTGTGAAGTCATGTGACGCAGTCAGTATGTCGGCACCTCTTCCCACTTCCCTTATATGTGTTGTAATTTGCAACGTTTGACTGTTCCAACACCACGTCTCTGTGCCTTGATCCATGAAGTCTGTTAAATCGGGATGGAGGGGTGGCAGGCCGTACGGGTCAAAGTATTCGCCCTGCTGTTCTGTCAAGTACACGGCCACCCAGTGTCCACCGGGCCGATCCATCGGGCCCGTGTTGAGAACGTAAGCAGCAGGATACATACGGTCTAATGGAAACACATCTCGGGCGAACACCCCTTGAAAGACCATACGTGTCTCTGCGGGTTAATTCTCCAGCACGGTGGTTGCTCTGGTCTGTATCCATGTTAGGTGGAGAAGTCACACAGGACGTTGCGCGCCTTGTCCACTTGAGTGATGTTGTCAAACTCGGCGTAGCAGATCACATTGACGGTGGTCGCCAGGGCTCGTGCAAAGTGGATTTCCAACCGTAAGTTGCCTTGCTTGGCCAGGGCCAGCTGATGGTCGTTTTCATCGGTGGGGGTTAGATCGAAACGTGTATCCGTTCGCGTAGTGCTCCCGACTGATGAAATTCCCTTCGTCCTGGTTGATTTGACCGGTGGCTGTAAACAGGCTCTGATAGGCTCGAATGAAATTCGCGCGCCCAAAGTTCGGTGTTAAGGCCGTGGCTGGGACCTGTTGTCCATCCACATGCAGGGCCACAAAATTGATACCGAAAT
>JAVTVY010042639.1:0-19535 GCA_036873755.1 Hanleya hanleyi | reverse complement strand
AAAAGGTATTATCCTAATTAGGATGTGCCGTTAAGGCTATCTGTAGTTTCCTTCAAATCCAGTGAAGGTCGATATATACCCTTCATAAGTCCGAATTCTAATCTTAAACCCAAAATCTCCAATGATGGTTTATGACCTATGTTCCTATGTTCATGGTCACGTCGGAAAAGATCTAATTTGCAAAGTGTTTAATCATTTTTTTTAAATCCGTGGATATTTCTCTCTCCAACAGAAATCGCTATATACTTGTATAATCCATCAAACATAACGTTTACTCAATTGCAGAGATTGATGAGGAACATTAACATTTACCTGGTATTCTACCATTCAGCTTTCGCACTGACCCTTTTTTCAGAAATGGAACAAGAGGTTATATAAACTACAAAATGCAATGGCACAAAGCGTTAGGAATTCCGCAACATGGTGTATATAAGGGAAGTAACAAACTCCTGCAATCCGATTCGTTGATATGGAAAAACAATTTTGTCTTCCCGTCACCTGATGTTCATGGGCAAGAGCTCCTAGAATTATGCGTAGAAGCTGTCTGATTAGTGAAATTTGTCACTAAAATTTGCCAGGCCTTGCATGCGTATTTCATGTCGAGAAATCGCGTTTCGATTGAAATCTTTCTAGAAGCCAATCATCCAACTCTAGGAGCGTCCTATATTTGCAGTAAAGCCCCAGTCATACTGTCAAGAATTGGGTAGGCGAATCACCGCGAACTGGAAAATCGTGTTCATTCGTGGCAATTCGTACTGGCATCTTGCGGGGTTCGTCGCAGATCGTGACCTTTCTTGCCTATCCTCGGAGGGAGTACGAAAGTTTTGAAATGTTCAAAACATTCGCCGACCAAGTACGATTAAATGGAATACGTATGGCATTCTTGGCACCATCCTACTGCGTTCTCGCATGCATTCTCCTCCTATCGTGTATATTCGTGGGTAGTCGTAGTAGTTCTTTCGGTCACAAATCAGCAAGAATGCCGTCATTGTACGATGATTGTTGGACGCATTCTACGCTTCTTGTACGATCATACTACGATACTGAGAAGATTTCAACACGATGTGTGGCGACAGTACTACGAATAACCGCGACAGTACTACGAATACCCACGCTGGCGCTACGTTTCATGAAGAATAGGCTACGCTTCCTCGCGAATCTCGTACGATTTCATAGGATTGCTCCAAGATCTCTCGCGAAGACCATCGTATGTTCTACATTTCATAGAAGACGGATCATATATATAGGTTCGCGTGGCCTCCTGGGGTGTCGTGTCACAGCGTAACAGTTCCGTACTGCATTCGTACTCACATCGCACTGCATACGTGCTTATTTGTAGCAGATTGTCAAGCATTCATAATGGGTTCCCGGGCTGTCGTGTTCATGCGTAGGGCGTTCTTCATTGAATCGTACTGCATGCGTACTCATTCTTGATGATTTTTGTTAAATGCTTATGGCTGTCGTACAAGGAACCTACGACATGCGTAAGGGATTCGTAGGACAGTTTCAAAGAGGCCCTCTACAGGCGAATTGACACGAATCGACAAGATTAAAATATTCGTGGTCATTTGCCGGCATTCTCCACCCAATTCTTGACAGTGTGACTGGGGCTTAACTGCGTTGCAATGCCGTACACAGTTATAAACGCATTTGGAGTATGTCACCAATGACCATAATTCTTAAACAAACGCTATGATGAGGAACTTTTCCCACTACAATGATATGGGACACACACTAAACCTCAGATCAGACAGTCAGGGCGTTGGTCCGCAATAAGTCACATAATACAAAATAAGACACTGCAATCAAGTGATCAACCATCCCGATAGTGGTAGACTGTATCTGGGACTCCAGCAAAGCTGTCAAATTAGACACATCAGAGCGTCATTACAGCGACACATCGCCGGCGATAATGACAGACTATTTCCTTGAAGGATACGGTCGGGTCGAAAGGCTAATTTCCCCCAAAGTATGAAACACAACCCTCACATCCGATTAACGGAACTTTTAATACGTCACTGCCAACATTACGTCCTTAACAATGGATTTAGCTGCGGGCAAACGCCGGTCGGTGGAGACCATTACTTGATAGACTAGTTTCGATATCCGCCAGTACAGCTTTTTTGCCCCCGCCACGTAAGTGGAAATATGGAAATGCTATTCGTCCGTCCGTCCGCACGCGTACCCGCCGGTCCGTCCGCCCGGAATGTTATAAACGCAATATCTCAATAACAACGGGACCTGGAAATCCGTATGGGCCTTAGCCTATTCACAAAGGTCACAGAGATCAAAATGTAAATAGTAGTCATATTTGGTTGTGAGCGCAATATCTAACGTATAACTTGTATAACCTAGAGTCCTGATCTTTGAAACAATAGTGCCTTATGAAGTCACTCAGAGAATGATAACATATTTTGTTAAAATGCAATAAAATAAGTTTAAAACAAACATAACATATTTCCAACGGTCATAGCTCAAGATGCGAATAGAAGTTAAAAATCCACCTGGACAATATTTCGACAACTATACACTCCTTAGCTTTAACACAGTTATTGCTGCCTCATATTCACCTGTATACAAAGTTCACTATAGAGCCTTGTCGAGAGAATTTTAGTAGCGACGGTACGATGCCATTTCAGACTAGACTGGATGAGTCTCTATTTCATATGTACTATTTAATAATAATAAAATGATCTTTAATAAATATATACGTTTGATAAATAAATAAATAGAATGAAAAAAAAAAGATGAAAAAATTATTTCAAGCATTTCTTAATAGGCAGAGTTACTTCCTCTTGTTTCCCGTTTAAAATACATTATGAAACAGGGGCTGGATCGAGTCTAATTTCAGACATGCTGCCCGGCGGAGGACCCGCTAGCTACTCAACTTATCCAACTGTGAACTGTGATCAAGGTCTGGAGTAAATAATTTGATGAGAGTCGTTGGTGATGCAATACCTAATTAACATCACCTGAACCGGGGCTTTTTGGGATATATCCAGGCCTGGTGGGGAGCATTTCTGTATATTCTCTACTTCGGGTTATTCTCTACTTCGGGCCCGTTCGTTCTCATTCACCAAACGCTATATAGACGATCTTCTCGCTGTGGATAATCGCTATATAAACGACGCAGTGAAGGATATATATCCACCTTCACTGGATTTGAAGGAAACTACAGAGAGCCCTACAGGCACCTCGTATTTAGATCTATATCTCTATGAAAATGAAGGAGGCATACTCTCTCGTCGACTTTATGACAAAAGAGATGATTACAATTTCGACATCGTAAACTATCCCTTTCTGGACATTAATATTCCAGTGGGACCTGCATATGGCGTATACATATCTCGCCTAGTAGCATTTGCTAGATCCTGTGTTACATGTGACGATTTTAATCAACGTCACAAAACATTGTTGCAGAAACTTATAAAACAGGGCTATTCCAACAAGCGCCTCCACTCAAAATATCTCAAATTTGGCGATACATATCGCATGCTGATAGCAAAATACTAGCGTAGCCTGCAAGATCTATGGCGCTACGTTTCGTAACTTGTGTCTAATTCCGCTTAACCCGGGGCTAGGGGCCGTATAAATCCATGTACTTCAAGATCTTAATGGTGTTCATATGAACAGTCACAATCAAAGCGTGACTGAGATACATCATTCTCTAGATGACGACTTTACAACGATTATTATGGATTAAGAATACTGATCAGTGATACGGATTTTATATTTTTGGAACATCATGATGTCTTGTCGGCTTCGTTGAAAACTGTTGACCGCTTCTCTCTTGCAGGAAACTAGCCTTTGTTTATGTATACTATGATTGTCCTTTTGAATTTGGTGCTAATAATGTTGTATGGAATATGGAATAGGTCTTTGGATTATGGACGCGGATATTCTTTAATGGACGACGGCTGAATTATGAATGACGGACTAGACGCCTGTAATTTAGTTATTCTTTTGGAGTCGGAAATCTCTGGAGCATTTTTTTCTCTCAAACTTGTTTGATTCGTCGGTAGCGCTCTGTTGGCATTAGTCATAGCACAAAGTAAACAAAAAGATCAATGCCGTTGAGAATAACAGCTTGGGTGTTCCAAAAACAATTCAACTGGCAATATAAACAACGGTCCCATGCATATTTTTCTTTTCTACATGTTGACTAGTGTTGCAAGGAGTATGCGGCCGTATTTCCGTATTTATGACCCCATCAACTGTTCTTCACAAAACATAAAAATACTAGTAAATTCTTCCCTTCTGACTTTCAGTCAACAGTTATTGCTGCCTCATATTCACCTGTATACAAAGTTCACTATAGAGCCTTGTCGAGAGAATTTTAGTAGCGACGGTACGATGCCATTTCAGACTAGACTGGATGAGTCTCTATTTCATATGTACTATTTAATAATAATAAAATGATCTTTAATAAATATATACGTTTGATAAATAAATAAATAGAATGAAAAAAAAAAGATGAAAAAATTATTTCAAGCATTTCTTAATAGGCAGAGTTACTTCCTCTTGTTTCCCGTTTAAAATACATTATGAAACAGGGGCTGGATCGAGTCTAATTTCAGACATGCTGCCCGGCGGAGGACCCGCTAGCTACTCAACTTATCCAACTGTGAACTGTGATCAAGGTCTGGAGTAAATAATTTGAGGAGAGTCGTTGGTGATGCAATACCTAATTAACATCACCTGAACCGGGGCTTTTTGGGATATATCCAGGCCTGGTGGGGAGCATTTCTGTATATTCTCTACTTCGGGTTATTCTCTACTTCGGGCCCGTTCGTTATCATTCACCAAACGCTATATAGACGATCTTCTCGCTGTGGATAATCGCTATATAAACGACGCAGTGAAGGATATATATCCACCTTCACTGGATTTGAAGGAAACTACAGAGAGCCCTACAGGCACCTCGTTTTTAGATCTATATCTCTATGAAAATGAAGGAGGCATACTCTCTCGTCGACTTTATGACAAAAGAGATGATTACAATTTCGACATCGTAAACTATCCCTTTCTGGACATTAATATTCCAGTGGGACCTGCATATGGCGTATACATATCTCGCCTAGTAGCATTTGCTAGATCCTGTGTTACATGTGACGATTTTAATCAACGTCACAAAATATTGTTGCAGAAACTTATAAAACAGGGCTATTCCAACAAGCGCCTCCACTCAAAATATCTCAAATTTGGCGATACATATCGCATGCTGATAGCAAAATACTAGCGTAGCCTGCAAGATCTATGGCGCTACGTTTCGTAACTTGTGTCTAATTCCGCTTAACCCAGGGCTAGGGGCCGTATAAATCCATGTACTTCAAGATCTTAATGGTGTTCATATGAACAGTCACAATCAAAGCGTGACTGAGATACATCATTCTCTAGATGACGACTTTACAACGATTATTATGGATTAAGAATACTGATCAGTGATACGGATTTTATATTTTTGGAACATCATGATGTCTTGTCGGCTTCGTTGAAAACTGTTGACCGCTTCTCTCTTGCAGGAAACTAGCCTTTGTTTATGTATACTATGATTGTCCTTTTGAATTTGATGCTAATATTGTTATATGGAATATGGAATAGGTCTTTGGATTATGGACGCGGATATTCTTTAATGGACGACGGCTGAATTATGAATGACGGACTAGACGCCTGTAATTTAGCTATTCTTTTGGTGTCGGAAATCTCTGGAGCATTTTTTTCTCTCAAACTTGTTTGATTCGTCGGTAGCGTTCTGTTGGCATTAGTCATAGCACAAAGTAAACAAAAAGATCAATGCCGTTGAGAATAACAGCTTGGGTGTTGCGAAAACAATTCAACTGGCAATATAAACAACGGTGCCATGCATATTTTTCTTTTCTACATGTTGACTAGTGTTGCAAGGAGTATGCGGCCGTATTTCCGTATTTATGACCCCATCAACTGTTCTTCACAAAACATAAAAATACTAGTAAATTCTTCCCTTCTGACTTTCAGTCAACCTTTAGAGTGTACTTGTATTAATACAAAATGGTATGAGCTCATTTCCAGCATATGACCTCTCTGGCATTGGGGTACGCCCTCGTTTTTCCTCCGAAACTGTGATGGGCATCCTTATTGAGGAGAAAGTTTGAAATATCTCTTAATCTGTCATGCGACTAAAGCAGGAAATTCTGAACAGTTTGGTACATCTGGCAACAAAATCCGTTAAAATCTCACCGAAATATCGAGCATTCCCTATAGATACCATATCAGGGAATTATCGAGCATTCCCTATAGATACCATATCAGGGAATATCGAGCATTCCCTATAGATACCATATCAGTGAATTATCGAGCATTCCCTATAGATACCATATCAGGGAATTATCGAGCATTCCCTATAGACACCATATCAGGGAATTATCGAGCATTCCCTATAGATACCATATCAGGGAATTATCGAGCATTCCCTATAGATACCATATCAGGGAATATCGAACATTCCCTATAGATACCATATCAGGGAATATCGAGCATTCCCTATAGATACCATATCAGGGAATATCGAGCATTCCCTATAGATACCATATCAGGGGATATCGAGCATTCCCTATAGATACCATATCAGGGAATATCGAGCATTCCCTATAGATACCATATCAGGGAATATCGAGCATTCCCTATAGATACCATATCAGGGAATTATCGAGCATTCCCTATAGATACCATATCAGGGAATATCGAGCATTCCCTATAGATACCATATCAGGGAATATCGAGCATTCCCTATAGATACCATATCAGGGAATATCGAGCATTCCCTATAGATACCATATCAGGGAATATCGAGCATTCCCTATAGATACCATATCAGGGAATATCGAGCATTCCCTATAGATACCATATCAGGGAATTTTACCAATCAGCACGAGAAAAATTCATGAACAAAAGTAAATTAGCAGCCTGCATTATGTGAATGTTGCCAACTGAAATAAGTTTCTACATATATTGGGATGTCACAACGCAGGCGATTTTACTATGACGTTACGTCACAATAGTGTATTGTGATATTTTAAGTCCAATGATGACGTCATAACAGTAATGACGACACAAGAACATGAAGTCAGAAGAGAATGCTGCCACAGTACCCTAAGCTATCAGCTGCCCTTTGTGGAGATGAAAAAACAAAAAGTACAGATATAGTTACCATAAACAAGTACGTTAATCATTGAATATAAGTAGCAGCTTAATTCTCTGCCAGGCTAAAATGGCGGGGGTGGAGAGGTGGGGTGAGCCGCAGTAACTACATAGATCAGTCGCATGTGCCTGGCCAGGTAAAGCGAAAAGGGAAGGAAAGAGTGGGGTGGGCAATGCACATCACATACACAGACTAGCTTCAGGGGTCATATTGGTATAAGGGGATATACGCGAAGTTACAAGCGTCTGGTCCGTCATTCATAATTCAGCCGTCATCCGTTAGAGAATATCCGCGTCCATAATCCAAAGACCTATTTCATATTCCATATAACAATATTAGCACCACATTCAAAATGACAATCATAGTATACATAAGCATAGGCTTGTTTCTTGCAAGAGAGAAGCGGTCAACAGTTTTCAATGATGCCGGCAAGACATCATGATGTTCCAAGAATATCAAATCCGCATCGCTGATCAGTATTCTTAATCCATAATATTCGTTGTAAAGTCGTCATCTAAAGAATGATGTATCTCAGTCACGATTTGACAACCTTTAGGGTGTACTTGTAGGGCAGAGATTGGTCGAGGGGGGGGGGGGGAATTCTGCAAATGATTGCTATTATTCAGAGAACTGCAGTCATGTATGATAGTTTCTATCTGAATGAGTACTCGGACTTTGTCATCGAAAATCATGTTTGAAAATAAATACAAACGTCTAGGCCGTCATTCAATATTCGACCGTCGTCCATTAAAGAAGTTTCGCGTCCATAATCCAAAGACCTAATTCATATTATAACTTCACAACAAATTAAAAGGATAAATCATAGTATACATATTACAAGCGTCTAGTCCATCATTCATAATTCAGCCGTCGTCCATTAAAGAATATCCGCGTCCATAATCCAAAGACCTATTCCATATCCATATAACAGTATTAGCACCAAATTCAAAAGTACAATCATAGTATACATAAACATAGGCTAATTTCCTGCAAGAGAGAAGCGGTCAACAGTTTTCAATGATGCCGACAAGACATCATGATGTTCCAAAAGTATAAAATCAGTATCGCTGATGAGTATTCTTAATCGATAAAACTAGGTTAAAAAACACTGGTTAAGGGGTTAAAGAAATATTTAATTTATTTTATTTAGGTTTCTATTGTAAAGGTTAGAAATATAACCAACTATTTTACTGTCGTTGAGGGCGAAGTAGTATACAGCGCGCAAGATAAGTCAGTGTAAACCCGGATGTAGAGGTCATAGAGGTCAATTGTGAAATATTGACCAATCAAATGCGAGAATGTAGTTTGACTGCGCTTGGTGGTGACGTCATAATTGTGGATGTGCGCGTGAGGGACTGTGGGAGGTGGGACAAGATGGCGGCTGGTTTTAGTGTCGTGTGGGAGGTGGGACAAGATGGCGGCCGGTTTTAGTGTCGTGTGGGAGGTGGGACAAGATGGCGGCCTGTTTTAGTGTGGTGTGGGAGGTGGGACAAGATGGCGGTTGGTTTTAGTGTGTTGTGTGGGAGGTGGGACAAGATGGCGGGCCGTATTTGTGTGTTTTTGTGTGTTGTGTGGGAGGTGGGACAAGATGGCGGCCTGTTTTAGTGTCGTGTGGGAGGTGGGACAAGATGGCGGTCCGTTTTAGTGTGTTGTGTGGGAGGTGGGACAAGATGGCGGCCCGTATTTGTGTGTTGTGTGGGAGGTGGGACAAGATGGCGGCCTGTTTTAGTGTGTTGTGTGGGAGGTGGGATAAGATGGCGGCCGGTTTTAGTGTGTGGGAGGTGGACGGCATGTTCGGGCATGTTCGGGCAAAAAAAAAGTTCCGGCAAAAAAAAAAAAAAAAAAATGTATTCATGCGCGGTGATGCGGTTTGGCCGTGGTTTTTGGCGGTGATTCGGTCTCGGGAAAAAGCTTCCGCGGAGAAAAAGTAGTCCCTAGATAAAATGGTCCGATGGGGTCGAGTGAGGTATCAAAGTGAAGGTTAGGTGAAGGGGCATCTAATGGGCTGGGTGTGGGGTTGAAATATCGTCATTCTGCGCATGCGCGGCGGCCGAAGGGTATGAAAATAGCCTTTTTGGAGCTAGGGGAGCCCCTAAGGGTCCGATGGGGTCAAGTGAGGTATCAAATTGAAGGTTAGGTGAAGGGGCATCTGATGGGCTGGGCGCGGGGTTGAACTATCGGCATTCTGCGCATGCGCGGAGGCCAAAGGGTATGAAAATAGCCTTTTTGGAGCTAGGAGATTGACTACTGGTCAAGTGGGGTCGAGTGAGGTATCGATGTGAAGCATTCGTGAAGGGGCATCTGATGGGCTGGGTGTGGGGTTGAAATATCGGCATTCTGCGCATGCGCGGTGGCCCAAGGGTATGGAAATAGCGGTTTTGGAGCTAGGGAGTCCCTAATGGGCCAATGGAGTCGTATGAGGTATCAAAGTGAAGCATTCGTGAAGGGGCATCTGATGGACTGGGCGTGGGGTTGAAATATCGGCATTCTGCGCATGCGTGGTGACCCAAGGGTATGGAAATAGACGTTTTGGAGCTAGGGGAGCCCCTAATGGTCCAATGGGGTCGGGTGAGGTATCAAAGTGAAGCATTCGTGAAGGGGCATCTGATGGGCTGGATATGGGGCTGAACTATCGGCATTCTGCGCATGCGCGGTGGCCCAAGTGTATGAAAATAGCCGTGTTGGGAGCTAGGGGAGCCCCTAATGGACCAATGGGGTCGAGTGAGGTATCAAAGTGAAGCTTATGTGAAGGGGCATCTGATGGGCTGGGTGTGGGGTTGAACTATCGGCATTCTGCGCCTGCGCGGTGGCCCAAGTGTATGAAAATAGCCGTGTTGGGATGTAGGGGAGCCCCTAATGCACCAATGGGGTCGAGTGAGGTATCTAAGTGAAGCATTCGTGAAGGGGCATCTGATGGGTTGGGTGTGCAGTAGGAATATCATTCTGCGCATGCGCAGATGCAATACGGAGGTCTCGTCCAATCAGAAGCGAGTATTTCAAATCCGTCCCAGAGCTCTCGTCCAATCAGAAGCGAGTTTTTTGACCCGGTGCATTATGGGACATATCCAAGATGGCGGCACGTATGTTCAAGATGGCGGCACATCCGGTGTCGAAAACTGGCCATTTTGTCGGATGTGGTCACTTAGTGTCGAAAACTGGACCCTGTATGACGTCACTTCCGGGGTTTTCACTAAAAACTACATCCAAACATAGAAGAGTTCCTAATGTTTCCTCTTAGACGTCCGTATGTTCAATCGCCGGTGGGTTTTCCCGCCCCGCCCCAGCGCCCCGCAGCGCGAGCGCGCGCGCGAGTTCTCCGGAAGTGCGCGTCATCCCCGGCAGTGCGCGCGCGGACGCGGGTCAAAAGGTCAAAGGGTCACCTCCAGGTCAGACGGTCCAATGCCCAATGAGACAATGTTGCGAGGTGTGAGTGAGTGCAAGAATGTATTCATCCGCGGTGATGCAGTCATGTCTGGCGGTGATTCGGTCTCGGGAAAAAGCTTCCTTGCCCAATGCCTACGGACTTTACCGAAGATACACGGACTTTAACGAAAAGACACGGACCTACACGAAAAGACGCGAAGGTGAACGCCATTGTGGGAAACCTCCCACAGACAGGTCAGTACATGCATTTCTATGTTGTTCACGCATAATAAAAGGATTGATCTGTAATCTGTGTTGTTGTTGTTGCTCCTTTTTTTTGGACTAACCCATCAGAATAGTACGTATCACGGACTATACCCGTAGAGCTACATCTGGTCTATAAAACACGTCCCTCTGGATCCCACACCTTCATTTCTACAGAGCCATGGCGGAGACCCAGCCCCATGCGACTCGCATTTTACAGTATGCCCCCGTGGTGAATTCATTCACGGGTTACCGAGCAGTGGTCCGGTCCATGTTTGCAGATGGCGACGACAACGAGGGACGACGCCAGATCCTGAACGAGTTCACAGAAGCGGTCCTCCACCGAGTGCACTCGATGGAGAGGCGTGCCATCACTCACCACTACTGGACTATGACAGCCATCCTTGATGCTCGGGCTATGGACCACGAGCGCTCACGCCGCAACCAGCACCGGCTGGTTGGCCTCATACTAGTCTGTGCCCTATTCACCCTGGCGCTGTGGTATTGACACTATAAATACCAGGGTCAGACAGGGTGTGTGTCATTCACCGTTCGACATTTGGACCAAGCATGTCATCCGTCCTACGAGCCATCCTCCCCCTTACACCTTACCAGGTGGGATTATACGTTTATGGAGATTATGTGACTCTGGTGGAAGATAGTGGCGGGGATTGGAGGGCGTCCCCTGAGACTTTATCGAATACGGTGACACTACAGCGTGATGGGTGGACTAAGTTTAAACGGGTGTTGAGCGGAGAGTTAGACGGACACCTGATCCACCTGGACAAGGCCAACTACGTATACCATACTGCGCTCTACCCACGGGTAGGACGCTACCAAGAGCCGGCTCGAAGTTTCCTCCTAACTCCCTCTCTGTGGTCAGCCTTGGAGAAAATAGGCCCTCTGGTGGACCAGTTATTTATACCCGACGATCGATCACCCCACCAATTGGCATGGGCTCATGCTATCGAACACGCACTAGGTGAACCTAATGAAAAAAAAGCGGATGGAGAAAATACTATATGTATAGAATGCGCAGAGGCTGGAATGACAGTGTCACCTCATGAAGCCACCCACACACACATGACGGGCCAGAACGATGAAGAAGAAGAAAAAATCCGTGATGAAGCCGCGGGGCCAATGGCTGAACCCCATGAACAACTACATGAACCCGACG
This sequence comes from Hanleya hanleyi, assembly GCA_036873755.1. Lineage (NCBI taxonomy): Eukaryota > Metazoa > Mollusca > Polyplacophora > Lepidopleurida > Hanleyidae > Hanleya > Hanleya hanleyi. The sequence continues at coordinate 7,554 of JAVTVY010042639.1, read as the reverse complement.
ACGATGCCATTGATTACCCGGCTAGACTGTCAGCCCAATGACATGACCACCTGATCCTTTGATCTCACGGGGTTCTCCCTATAAATACGGGAGACAGTGAAATCTGGTACCATTCACGTACTGACCATGACGGAGCATATAGTACTGGCGTATTTCAGCTTGACCCCGAGGTTTTCCTGCACGTGTATGCGGATAAGGTCGATATCATGGAGGAGGTGGTGGGAGACACGGACCCTACACAACCGTGCCCGGCTCACATTCGTCTGTCTCGGGAGGGCTGGACCAAATTCAAACGGGTGTTGTCTGGTGAACTGGACGGCGACCTCATCCACTTGTGTCACGATGTGTACATTCGACGCGGCCCTTTCTTTGCTAAATTGGCTCGGCTAGATGGAGGTACAGTGCATTTTACCCTTCACCCTGATCTATGGTCTGCATTGGAAGATGCCGTGGTGGATGTGGATGAAGTCCTTATCAAGCGGTCATCAGACGAGTTGGACTGGTCATTGACCATGGCCACTGTGGAAGTCCACGAAGAAAATCAGAAAGAAACTCAGGCCCAAGATATACCCGTTATAAATAAACGATAGAGCCATGGTCCATCATCATTTTGTCACCATGAAGCGCTGGGAGAAGGTGTTGGATAACTTATACTACAGTCCCGACAGTCCGGCAGCCTATAGTGCATTGTCGGCTCTCTATCGAGCGGCCAAACCCCAGGGGGTACAACGTGCCCAAGTCCGAGATTGGTTAAGAAGACAAGACACCTATACCTTACATCGATCTGTCCGTCGCCATTTTCTACGGAACCGGGTCATCGTGGGAGGAATAGATGCCCAGTAGCAAGCGGATTTGGTGGATATGAGCGCCTTTGCCAAACACAACGATGAGAATCGGTATATCTTGACGTGCATCGATATCCTATCCAAGTATGCGTGGGTGGTACCCATCCGGACGAAAACGGGAGCAAATCTCATAGCGGCGTTCAAAGACATCTTCAAGACCGGGCGCAAACCTTTGTATTTGCAAACCGACGAAGGCACGGAATTCCTCAGCAGACCGTTCCAAGCCTTTCTCAAGAAACAGAAGGTGTTTTTCTTCCATACGTACAACGAGACCAAGGCTTCCGTGGTGGAGAGGTTCAACAGGACATTCAAAGGCCGCATGTATAAATATTTCACCTATAAGAATACAAGGCGGTACATCGATGTTCTCCAGAAACTGGTGAGGGGTTACAATCGAGCCTATCATCGAAGTATAGAGAGAGCCCCCATTACCGTGACCCAATGCAATGAAGCCCAAGTCCGGCGTGTCTTGTACCCCAGGCCATCGCAGCGAACGACGAAGGCGGTGTACAAGGTCGGCGACCCTGTACGGATCAGTAAAGTCAAGGGGAAGTTCGAGAAAAGTTACTTGCCCAACTGGAGCGATGAGCACTTCCTGATTAAACGGCGCCTACCCCGACAGCGGCGAGTCTATGAACTGGAAGATCTCAAAGGCGAAACGTTGCTGGGGACGTTTTACGACACGGAATTACAGCCTGTTGTAAAAACACAGCAAGACTACTACACGGTGGAGCAGATTTTGAAAACGGAACGTCGACGTGGCAAACTGTTTCATTTCGTAAAATGGCAAGGCTGGCCCAGTTCCTTCAATTCCTGGATCGCGACCAACCAGGTGAAACGACTATAAAGCCAGACACCACTGCCGTCCTCCTTCATTCCACGTCCGACCCCAGTGCTATGGACCAACAGCAGCTGCCTCCGAAGACAGCGTCTCGCAAAACACGCAAAGCGCAAGTGGTCTTTGGGGTGCTATTGCTAACCCTGCTGAGTGTGTTGTACGGATGTGTGTTTTACGACGTAACCTATGTCAGTACGTTACTTAACCAACTGAGAACACCAGCCATCAGTGAAACGGGTCTACAGAGAGCACCAGTCGTATCGAGCCCAGTCACCACCACCACCACCACCACCACACCCCGCGTACAAGCCACGTCGAGCTCTACACTTACACCAAGTACACCTACTACGTCTCAAGACCCACCGGATTTCATCCCTCACAGTGAACCGACAACGACGACGACCACCCACGTTGTACCCCCCCCCAGCACCATCTCTGAACGTGAACAGACAACGACGACCGACGTTGTACCCACCACCACTCCAGTTCACTCGTACGAAATTTACAAGAGCGGGTTACCACGACAACGGATAGACCTCAAACCATGGACCCTCGGTGGCAGCATCCCTTCACCTGCGTCATCGCAGGACCGACGAGCTCCGGCAAAACGCACTTCGTCAGGAAGCTCCTTCAACACGCCGACAGCATGATCACTCCACCCATTGCCAGAGTCGTGTGGTGTTACGGAGAATGGCAGGAAGCGTATGCAGCAATGCCCACATCACGTTCGTGGAAGGCCTACCCAACCTGGCCGATTTGGAACCCGACACCTTGGTGGTTCTGGATGATCTCATGGCGGAGACGGATGCACGGGTCACCCAACTCTTTACCAAAGGCAGCAATCATCGACGGCTCAGCATCATCTACATTGTGCAGAATCTGTTCAGTAAAAACAAAGAACATCGGAATATCAGCTTAAATTACAACACATATAAGGGAATGCTCGATGCTACCTGGTGGTCTTCAAAAACCCGAGAGATACCACTCAACTGCTGCACCTGGCGAGACAGATGTATCCCGGCCGCACACCGTTTGCGTTGGAAGCCTTCAAAGATGCCACAACCCCTCAGCACGGGTATATGCTCTTCGTCCTCAAGCAAGCCACCCCCGACCACCTTCGACTACGGACCGGCATCTTTCCCGGAGAGACCCTCCACGTGTACATGCAAAAATAATGTAAACACATCCACAGTGGCGCCCCCAGCTGGGGTCTGTGTGTTTGATGATGGGGAATAATAAAAAGAATGAATACCACAGCAGGGTTGACTTTGTCTGTGAGGTGGATAAAAAGGGCAGAGTTGTGGGTTCTAGCATTAGTTGTACAGGATGTCTGCGCGAGTACGGAAGCACGCTCCCACGCTCCGTGTATTGAAGACAGCCCCACCCGAGTTAGTCCGAACCATTGTACGCGGTGCGGACCCTGACCTTGCACGCTGTCTGTGCGAGATCGGGTACAACCTGTTAAAAGGCAACGTACCACTGACTCCGGCTCAGAAGACCAAGTTGGCCAAGCATAAGACAGGTCTCCGAACCTTAGTCCAGAAGCGGGTCCCTCAAACACAAAAGAAAAGGTGTTACAGAAAGGCGGCTTTCTCGGGGCCATCTTAGCACCGTTGGCCGCTTCCGTGTTGGGTCCAGTATTGGGTGGACTCTTCGGCCGACAATGAACCACACGAAAACAATGGTCCTCGTCGAACCACGGTTCCTGCAAAACCTCCAATCACCCTACCCTGTCCCACCTACGGTGAAGACCATAAACAGCCTCGATGGAGAGATGCCACAGATCTTACAGAGACCGGGGTTAAGCGACAGTGAGAAAGTACAACGGTACAATGAGACGCTTCAACGGTACATGACGTTCATGGACCAATACAAAACCCTGTCTACTCCAGCAACAGCACCACCACCACCACCACCACCACCACCACGTGACAGACCGCTGACCTCAGCACCGTTCCAACAGCCAGGTGAGGTAGCCCCCACAGCCCCACAGTGGGTGGAAGACGAAGTGCTGAAGAGTGTACCTGCCTCGTTCAAGAAACAAGCTGGCCTGGTATTACAACGGATGAAACAGAATCCTAACATGACTTGGAATGATAAAGGCGAACTCCTGGTACAGAATCAGGTGGTCCCCGGCACCCCCATGACGGATTTAGTGAATGATCTGATGCGTCAACGCAGATCGCACACCGATCCTCGAGGATGGGAGGTGTTCGCTCAAGGCTTGAAAGACATGCATGTACCACAGGAATTGGTGGGAAACCCCCACCGCTGGGCCTTTATGCAGCAAACCCAGCAATCACCGAGTGGCCCACTACCTTCTTGGGAAGCCGAATGGGAACCGGAGTCACCCCCCAAAACACCACCACAACGGGCACTTTCTTTTCGCGCCTATAAAAAAACACCCTTGATCAAGACACCCCACATCTCCAGAGTCGTGACACGTAGCAAGTCAACGCGACGAACACGACACCGGACACAACCGCCCAAGGCCTGGAAGACCTATTAAAACCAACAGCAGCAGCAGGACAGCTCAGTCGCCATGTTTTACCTGACCCTACCCAGTAACAGTTCGCTGGATGTGTTTCCTGACAACACCGTGGCCAAGTACTTCACCCAGTTACCACAACCGTTACATTTACCTGGCCGGTGGGAATGTGCCCTCGTGGATATCCAATACCCTTACTCGTGGTACAACGTGCGAGCCAATGAAGTGTGGTACGAGGTCACCTACGAAGGCAAAAACACCCGGCTCACCCTGCCCGACGGCCAATACGATACCCCCAAAGAGTTCATGGGTGGGCTGTCAAGACTGATGCATGATAAGGCGCTACGGGGGGTGACGGATAGTGCAACACGCCTGATAGCCTTGCGCTTCAAGAGAAACGTGTTCTTCGATGTCAACGTACACAACGACCAGGCACAGCTTACCGTCACCGATACCGTGAATGTGAAACTCAGTCCTACACTACAGCAAATGCTGGGTTTCGATCTACAGACGTTCGCTGGTCCCAACCAACACCATGGCGAGATGCTGATGGATATGAAGTCGCGTATGTACGGACTCTACGTCTACTCGGACGTGGTGGACAACCACATCGTGGGCGATATCAACACACCTCTGTTACGGGTGGTCCCCATTAAAAAGACGTATGGCGATCAAGTCACCCACAGTTTCAACCATATCATGTACCTGCCCGTACGACATACCGACATCAACACGATCACGGTGGATATAAGAGATGACACGGGACGAGCGATGGCATTCGAACGAGGAAAAGTGGTGCTGACACTTCATTTTCGACAAGCACGTGCTCCCCACTTTGCATAATGAAAGTACCTTACGAGTGCGATGCACGCAGCTATGCCGACTATTATGCCCAACAGGCCGGGGTGGCTTTCCGGTCTTTAGCGGTGCACGCATGCAACGAGGACATGGACTGGGGAACATACTCGGCAGCATTGTGAAAACGTTCCTGCCCTTGGTGACGCGGGGTGTGAAAGCAATCGGCAAACAAGCGGTACGCAGTGGACTGCAAGTGGCCGGTGATGTCTTGGGGGTACGGCACCCCGACAAGCCTTGAAACGACGGGCCAAAGAAGCGGGAGGCGTCTTGGTGGCCAAAGCACAACGCACCGTAGGGAATAAAAGAGCTGCCCCACCGAGATCACGCACCAGACGACGACCGACCCAGCGACGACGCACATCCAAGAAGACCCGGGATATCTTTTCTTAAAACATGGCCTTAATCCACGCCGAGTCCTGCCCCTCCACCAACAGTGAATTTGATTTGTGGACCGTGCCGCCCACACAAACCAGTGTCGAACAAGGATTATGGGTGGGGCATCTCCCGCTCTCCAGCATCAACGAAACCGGACCCATCGAGTTCACCATCAGTAATGCGGATACGGCCTATGTGGATTTAGCCCATACCTACTTGTATGTGAAAGCCAAGGTGGTCAATGGAGCTGGCACCAGAATCGCTGACCAAGCAACGGTGGGCCCGACGAATCTCTGGCTGCACTCGATGTTCAGCAGGTAGATATTTTTCTCAGCGACAAACTCATCAGTGACTCCACCAACACGTACCCCTATCGAGCCTACATCGAGACACTGTTGTCGTATGGCCGAGAGGCTAAAAAATCTCAGCTGACAACCGCTTTATTCTACAAGGACACGGCCGAGCACATGGACACGGCGGACAATGGGGGATATAACAAACGGAAGGCTTTCACTGCGAACAGTGCCTCGGTGGATGTGATGGGTCGACTGCATGCAGACATGTTCATGCAAGACCGGTACCTCTTGAACAAGACCCCCATCAAAATCCGACTGATACGGGCGCCTCCCACCTTCGCCTTGATGGCCACTAACGTAGAGGGGCATGTAGCGGACTATAAGATTGTCATCCAAGACGCAGTCCTGTATGTCCGAAAAGTGAAACCGAATCCAGTCGTTCAATTGGGACACATGAAAGCCTTGGAAACAAAACCAGCCCAGTACCCTATCCGACGTGTACAAACCAAAGTGTTCTCTGTGCCTGCTGGAAATATGGGCGCCAACAAGAAAACCTGTTCCTGGGGGAACTACCCAAGCGATTGATCCTGGCCTGTGTGGAAAATACCAGTTTCAGCGGAGCCTACCCAGAGAATCCGTTTGACTTTAAACATTTCGGCATCAATTTTGTGGCCCTACATGTGGATGGACAACAGGTGCCAGCCACGGCCTTAACCCCGAACTTTGGGCGGAGGAATTTCATTCGAGCCTATAAGAGCCTGTTTACAGCCACCGGTCAAATCAACCAGGACGAAGGGAATATGATCAGTCGGGAGGACTACGCGAACGGATACACGTTGTTCTGTTTCGATCTGACCCCACCTTAGAGAACGACCATCAGCTGGCCCTGACCAAGCAAGGCAATTTACGGTTGGAAATCCACTTTGCACGAGCCCTGGCGACCACCGTCAATGTGATCTGCTACGCCGAGTTTGACAACATCATTCAAGTGGACAAGGCGCGCAACGTCCTATGTGACTTCTCCACCTAACATGGATACAGAGCAGATAACCACCGTGCTGGAGAATGACCCAGAGACACGTAGGGTCTTTCAAGGGGTGTTCGCCCGAGATGTGTTTCCATTAGACCGTATGTATCCGGCTGCTTACGTTCTCAACACGGATCCGATGGATCGACCCGGTGAACACTGGGTGGCCGTGTACTTGACAGAACAGCAGGGGGAATACTTTGACCCGTACGGTCTGCCACCCTCCATCCCGATTTAACAGACTTCATGGATCAAGGCACAGAGACGTGGTGTTGGAACAGTCAAACGTTGCAAAGCCTGACCAGTGGCGTGTGCGGACAATATTGCTTGTTTTACCTGTACCATCGATGCCGGGGAAGACCCTTATCTACTATCGTACAGATGTTTGACGAGTACTCCCGGCCGAGGACCGCGATGTACTCGTCTATGACTGGGCCGCCCATCATTTCAATGTACAAGCCCCGTTCTGGGCTTAAGTTAATGACAAGCCCCTTGTTCTGGGCTTCAATGTACAAGCCCCTTGTTCTGGGCTTCAATGTACAAGCCCCTTGTTCTGGGCTTCAGTTAATGACAAGCCCCTTGTTCTGGGCTTGAGTTTTTCACGTGGTTGTTCTCACGTTGTTGTTGTTCACTGAATAAAAAAAAAAAAAATGAGATCTCACCAAAAAACCCTGTCTTGTGTGTTTTATTCCTAATGCATCAATGCCCAATGTGGAGATTCAGTCAAACTGAAATCAGTGGTGTAGGATTGGGGTCAAAATGTAACCCATCAAGTTTAGAAGGCAAGAGCACTATAGTAAAAAATAGAGAGCCAATGAAATCAGCCT
>JAVTVY010042638.1:0-19537 GCA_036873755.1 Hanleya hanleyi | reverse complement strand
GATTTAACATCTCTTAGTTGCACAGGACTCGTTCAGCGTTTGGAGTCGATCTTCAGCATTTGATGTAGAATTAAAATCTCCACACCGCTTGATGTTATGGTTAATCCTTCTAAATAATTCAATCGCAGGAAATAAAATATCCCACCATGAAATCTTGGAATAATCGAGTATGGTAGAACAGGAAGTTGACAAAATGGTTCAACATCATGCATATAATCTATTATTTGTTATTTCAATCATTTTAGAGGGTGATCAAATTTATCAGAACCACTGATTGAAGTTTGTCCCCAAATTTGGTGGTGATTGAATTTTGTCCCCAAATTTGGTAGCGATTGAATTTTGATAGGGGAATTGAGTTATTAAAGGAATTACTGTATGTTGTATAATTGAAATAACAAAGAATTTAATTTAATGCACTATTTGCATGATTTCGGACCATTTTATCAACTTTCTTGTTCTACAAAATTTGATCACTCAGATACTTTGGTGGACAATTTCTATTTTCATTTCCTGTGATTGCATTATTAGAGGGATTGCTCTACGTACCTTGGCCTTTGAGGTTCATAATATGCAACTTTCGTATTTATTTATTGTAGAACAAACAGAGAGATGTGTCCTGGCTGTTTAGAGTCGTATTACGGACGATAGAAAAAGCTGATACATACGAGGATCTGTTCCAGTTCTTACCAGAGTTCTACGTAGATGTTTGCATCAACGCGTACAATTCCTTGAGGCATTTCTTTCACCCCACTCTTCCATTTGAGGAAATAGAAGGTGATTATACTGTCAGCAAGACAGGAGTCTTTGTATGTATGCAAATTGAAAATGGGAACATACCGTTGAAATCTTTTTTTGCTCACCAAAACCAACTGCATGTGCCTACGGCCTTGGCAGAATTAGATTGCAGTGTAGTTCGGAGAGAGTATATCAACCAGAACAAGATGGCAACACGGGGTAAACTTGGGTGTGAATGCCTGACCGGTTTCGAACTCGTTGGTTCTCATCAGAGGCTAAAGAGAAGGGTCAAAAACACAGCTATTTATATGCTGGAGAGGTTGGCCGTTGTGGTCAACGGTTGGCCGTTGGTAGGCTATTGTAAACAAAAAGTTGGCCGTCGGGTCGGCTGGTTGTTGGGTTGGCCGTCGGGCAGACCAAAGGGTCGGCGGGTTGGCCGTTAAGTCATAGAAAGGACCTGGGGGGTTGGCCGCTGGGCCAAAACTCTAAGGGGAGATTGGCAGAAGACCCTAAAAATAACACAAGGCAGTAAATGGGTAGGGTGAGAAGAGAGTTTACTTCTGGTACTCTTCTGACAGTAGTACATCTAAAAACGAGTCCCAATATCCGGGGATCAAGGTGGTGTCCTCATAGTTAAAGTCCGTGCTAAATGTGATCTACCTTATTACGTGCACCAAGTGCTCCAAACAATATGTTGGAGAAACTAAACGCACATTCCACGAACGGATCCGTGAACACTTCAACGACACACGGAACCGTAGTGACAATCCGGCCCCAAGACACTTCTGGTCCCCGGGACACTCTGTCAACAACATCAGTTACCAGATTATTGAAGTACTGAAGACAGATCCGTCATTAGACTCCAGCACCACTTCGCGTCGGCAACGCGAAGTCCACTGGATTTACCAGCTGCACACCAAAGCTCCAGTCGGCCTTAATGAAAAGGAATAGACACACAACGTCATCTCCTCTCTTTACTCCAGAATTAGATTGCAGTGTCAATATCGTGATATCCCCATGTGTCGCAGTGTAGTCCAGAGTCTCCTCTATTGATGAGCCCAGGACCATGAGGCTCTGCATGGACATTAATCCTTTGAACCCTAGAGGCCGCTTTTGTGGCCTGTTTGCATAATGTATATACCCGAGAGGCCGCTTTTGTGGTCTCTTACATAATAATCGACTATTCAGCCAATCAGATCATGTTCAAAGCCGTATCCGCTTCACAGGTATAGTTTGGTCGCCCAAGTCCAAAAGGTATCCTCTGCCACTCGTAGAGTCCCATAGGGGTGACAAAAGCTGTTTGGATAAGGATTCTGATGAAATTGTCCTTTATATCTCCATTTTAGCGGGGTGCTCAGGGTCAGGGGTTGATAGTTGTGAAAACGCTGGGGTTCAAAGGGTTAAAGGATACCCATTAATGAAAATCATGCTGATTTATGAAAAACCCAGCTGTTAAAGAAAAAGATGGCTATTATGAAAAACATGCCCATTCATGAAAAACATGCCAGGTCATGCTACGATTTACCCCAGTTTTGATAGCCGAGACTCTCGAGAGGATGCCAGAAATTGACATCCTTTCTAAATTCAGAATGAATTTGCGGTCTGAATTTTCAATCAGTTACAGTGATATTCATTCAAAAATAATTCCTGCATCATTGTATGATGATCACATTTGACTGAAAGCTGAAAGTATCTCCAATGCAAACATCAAAAACAGATCTTCTAGACCCCATAATGCCACTATTAGAAATTTAAGCCAAGCTTAGGAAGATTTTGTGACACATAAGGTTCAGAACATTGTCTCTAATTTCAGGTCAGAGTGAGTTGTTACGACAGTATGGAATGTTTCTGGTATGCCAGTTTGCAGACTCCAGGATAGTTAATGCAGGTATGTGCTGCTTAAACAGTCATGACAGTAGATCAAGATTAACCAGTGTCAAACATGTGGTACTGTTCACAGCAGATCAAGATTAATCACTGTCAAAAATAAGGTGCTGTTCCAGCCCTCGCAATTGGCGTTGGCATTCGGCATTGTCGACGCAAAAAGCTGACGTACATTCGTTTTGTGTCGGCTAAAAACAGCTGATGCAACAACAAGATTTTATGGCAGAGTACATGAGTAAGGGAGCGTAGCAAAAATCGGAACGTTCCAATGGAACATTTGCGTCCAGAATTGGATGCAGCCACGTTCCATTTTCAGCTACTGGAACGTTCCACTTTAGAGGAACGTTCCCCTTGAACGTTCTGTACAGAGGGAAAGTTCCTGCCGAACGTTCTGGTTTTAGATACTACAAGTACGACCAGGTAGGCGAAAGAATGGTGAAAGCTATGTGTATGCCTGCGCGCAAGGTTCGGCAATGTACTTTCGCAAGAGCAAGTTACTTTCGCGAAAGTATGTTTCTTTTGCGTACGCAATTTTTTTAGCCGACAAGAAGCAGACAGTTTTTCGGCATCGGTGTTCGAGATGGCGACATTTGCGGGAAAGAAAATTATGTTGCTTGGCCTAGAACAAAACGCGTCCTAATTTCCCTGGCTGGAAGCAGTGGGGCTTATAACACATTCAATTGTCATCTCTGCATTAATTACGTATTATAAACAAGAAATAAGAGTCCCCCCCGCGCCCAGCCCATTATGAGCCGAGTACGTTGACAAAACAACGGAATAAAAGAACAACATTTCACGTAGGGTACATAGGTCTAATACCCATTACTAAGTAAGAGTATATTACTAATAACACTTTAAATTAAGCCTCTAATTAAGAAACTGAATCCCGTTTTGCGAGACATATTATATATAAAATGCCACATCTCTTGACATGGAATCGGGTGGGTCTAACAAAAGAAAAAAATAGTTGAGAAGACACTATATTATTATCCTGGATGGTATAAAAAAAAAGATTCGTTCTCATCGAGGCGTATAAGGTAAAGTATGAATTGCGTTAATGTTTACACTCGTTCCGTTCATTTTGCGGTCCGTTCGCGTTCATTTCATTCCGTTTTGCGGTTTTTCCGGTCAAACGCGGTCGGTCTAACTCCGTTCACAATTCGGTTGTATTTCGTTCAAACTCCGTTCATCCTTTTGCGTTCATTTCGTTTCGTTCTCATAAATGTAAACGTGTGTAATAAATTATTTTGTCATATTCGCGGAGAACATTTGTTGAAAATGGCAACTTGTCATTACACGGATTTCCAACTCCAAGAAAATAACGAAGATCGATCTTCATTATCCCCAGACTCACAGAGATATACGTTTCTACTTTCTATTACAATCAACTTTACATTAGATATAAAAACATAATTTTATATGCTCTAAGTCGAAATGAAATCTTTCGCGACGTCTGCACGAAAGAGTGCTTTCGCCGAGGTCCGAGTGCTGCCAATAACAACAAGGTCAACAGCAGGGAACTTTTCGGTCTTCAATTTCACATTCCGGTTTTCTCGTGCCAAAAGTGAATGCTTTATGCAAGAATTTCTTCGATTCACTCTAGATGATCTGTATTATTATCTCTTATGAAGGCGACTGTAAAATTGTTGATAAATTTGGGCGATATGAGAAAAGAAAAAAGTTATTCATATTTTTTATCAGAATATTTATCTTATATATTCTTCTGTGCTATCCGTAAAATTATCTTGCATCTTTCTCTTTTGTTTTAACATTAGACAAATTTTTAGTATTATGTAAATATTTAGGAAGAATGGGCTAATAAGTTTCTCATTATCGGTACTTTTCTCCGTGATATCTACACAAGGGACAGGATTCCGCAACACGATTTGAGGATGAAAAACATATTATGAGAACGAATCATTTTTATACCATCCAGGATAATATTAATTTAGTATTTTCTCAACTATTTGTTCTTTTGTTAGACCCACCCGATTCCATTTTAAGAGATGTGGCATTTTTAAACAGGGAAAATTCCCTGTTTCTTGCCATGCTAGGTGAACTGGCTTATGGGTAATTTCAGAGGTGCGATCTATCCAAGCGGTATGGTTTTCATTACAACACCCCTGCGCAAAATGAGAGAATGACTGAAAGTTCCGCGTCACTCCGTTTATTGAATGCGCTATGAAGTAGTTCGACCTAGTTTCGAATAATTTCTCTGAATTAATCTCACGACGAGCCGTTTCTAGGTGCAGATATTGAAGAATATGTCGAATGCGTTTCCTGGACAACACTTCTGCTGATATCTTGAGAGATTTTCTTCGAAAGATTGTGTTTTGTCTGTAAACTGGTCAATATGGCACAGGTCGTAGTCACGGAATATGCCCACTTCATCTTCGGTTCTGATAGCCAATGAAATACACCGAATTTACGAAAAGACGTCATGTTTTAAGATCGGCTGAACCGCACTGCCAAAATTATAGTGCAGTCCCGGTGAGAGAGTTTGAAAAGGAGAGACGAGGAGTTTCGTTTTCGTTCCATCAGTCGACTGGAGAGTTTTGACACTGTGCGAGTGTGACATTCGGACAGATCGAGGTGTGTAAAACGTTTTATACCCGTCACTGAATTCATTACGTGTTTCCCGGCGCACACGTGTTAATATTATCAAATAAATGTATGTTGCAAGTTTCCGCGCTACTGCGTGACTGAAAGCATGCACATGGCATGACTGAAAGCCGCCGTTTTGTGTGCTAAGTTTGAAAACATTTCTTGCAAGGAAAACTTGATTTTTTTCATCAAGCGAAAGCATCCTTTTTACTGCAATTTTCAAATTGACTGATCTTATCGTCCTGCATCATTTGTCATCCAGCAAAAGTAATGTTCTTGATTCTTACCATATCCGTAATGACAGCTCGTTGAACAGGTCAGGGAAAAGGACTAACTGGGATATATATCCCAATTGGGATAAAATATCGCAATTTGAATATTTTTTTCATACTTCCATATGTTCAAGCTGGCATATTGTGCTAGTAGTTCTTCTGTTCGTTTAAAGACATACAACAGTGGTTATTGATGGGAAGTATACTGCAACAACAGCATCAAAAAGTATTGCACGTAATTGCAATTGCACAGATAATAATGTCGACGAGAAAAGGTCAGCAAAATTATACAATCGTATTGTCAGTTTTGTGAAGTAGATTCTATCTTGTTTTTGGTAGTTTTGATGCCGAAATCCGACATTGCCGTTTAGTATGAAAATCGGTGAAAATATCCCAATTAGGATATATTTCAATATCCAAACTTTGATTTAATATCTTAGGTGGGATATATACCCAATCTTAATAAATTAATATCCTATCAATGCTCCCCAATCGTATATGTCGCTATGTAGGATCTTACTGATTTCAATTGAATTTTGTGTTCGGAGCGCCCAGCTCATGAATATTTAATAGTCTTATGACATCACAACCGCATTTTAACTACTTTACTTGAGTCGGGCAGGGGGGATAGGTTCATGGACTCAAGGTTACGTCAAGGACGAGTCCATAATTCTACCCCGCATTATGGAGCCAACCTGGCGGGTGGGCGGCAACATCAGAAGATTCCCCCACAGCTTGGCGTGTGCTTCGGCTGAGCCAACCAGAAAGCACTTGTCATTACGTTCCCTTCAAAGCACTATGAAAACCTCTCGGGATCGGTCAACACGCGCCTTACTGCAAGCCGGTTAGATCCTAACAGGGACATATCCAAATGGGGAAGCCGTTAGGATTTAATTTTAATTAGATTGGATATATACCCCACTTAGTGCTTTGCTCTGACCTGTTGAAGTTGACAAAATAATTTTCCGTTTGGGCCAGGCAGTGGAGGTAAATTTATTTTTTGATGTTAATAATGGTTTTCTGTGTCTGTGATTGAATTTTTTGGTAACGTAAGGGTATTTTTTCTGTGTGCAATTGCTGAATGGATTTTAAAATAATTATTCGATGTACCGGTAGGCATACGTGTAATCTTGAAGAAGACCTATAGGCTACATATATTATTTTCTGGTTGTCAATTGCCACACAAATAAATTATGAATATGAATCAGGTTCAGTGACTTCATTCTTGTACATGTCTACAATAACAATGTCATTAAGCTTTGGCTGCAGGTTGCTGTGTGCATGAATACATAAACCATGAATGAAAGCCGATCTGCTTCCTGGGCAACAATGTTCACTATGATGCGGACACCGACCTCTGCAATATTGTAGGGTTACTACCAAAATGTTATCTTGTTTAGTTCAGATAATATACAATTTTTAATCTTCGGTGTTGTGTTCTTTATCGGGGAAAGGTAATTTCATTGGGTTGTCAAACAATTGTGATAACAGTTGAACGCCTCAACAAAATTGTTTCCATCGTCCACTGGTACCACATATGCAACTCTCATTTGCCTAGACTTTCTTTACAGTATTGCTGAAGTATCTTCAATAATTAGAGCTAAGCTTCACAAATTCACATCACGTATGCAACGAGAGACACATCAGAAATGTATTGAACAGGACCAATTCCTTCCCTGTTTTTTAGCAGCCTTGGATGCTTTCATATATATACTGTCGTCTCGCAAAACGGAATTCAGTTTCTTAATTTGAGGCTTAATTTAAAGTGTTACTATTTATTGTATTGGTAATATCCTATTACCTCGTAATAGGTATTGGATCTACATGTACCCCAGGTGAAATGTTGTTCTTTTATTCCGTTGTTTTGTTACCGTAATCGGCTCATAATGGGCGTCACGGTATTAGTACAAAAACAAAATCATTCAGTCTCCTGGACCGGGACCAAACCGTTAAAAAAACACCAAAAAAACAAACAGCGAAGATTAAAAACAAAAGAGCTGTAACAGATTAAAACACAAAACCTTGGGACAACAAGCCATGTAGTTGTTATTGTATTATTTTGATAATCAATTCATCTGCAATCACAAATTCCGTAGATTATGGAAGTTAACGCTACAGGTGATCACACTGCTCACCAAAGGACTACCGAAGTGCGTGGAGCAGCTGTTTTCATGCAGGGGCATAGCTCTGCAGGGTCAAAGTTCGCACAGTTGACTATGTTAATTCCAATTCCAGAAACTGCGGAGGACTTTTATTTCTTGTTTCAAATCCGCATAATTAATGCAGAGATGACAATTGAACGTGTTATAAGCCCCACTGATTCCAGCCAGGGAAATAAGGACGTGTTTTGTTCAAAATTTAACTCGGGTGCAAACAAATCAACACAGATAAACCCATAAACCTTTAATTACACAAAACGGCAACATTTCACGACGTTTTATTGACTACTGATACATCTTTCGCGAAAGATACCGGTACAGCTTTCGGAAAAGATAGAGAGACTTGAAACTATGACACGAATCCACTCAATTTCTTGACGTCGAGCTTTCGCGAAAGCAGTGCGTGAGCTAACGGGAATCGTACGCGTACAGTATGCGAATCTGGGACTTTAGTTGCTGGTCGTAGAACGTTCGGGTGCATCAGAACATTCAGGTTCTTCAAAACGTTCGGGTGCCTTCATGCTGAACGTTCCTGGTAGGTGGAACGTTCCTGCCGAATGTTCCGAGTTACTGAAACGTTCAACAGTAGGCATTCTCTTGTTCCACTGGAACAAAAATCGCGTTCTGATTTTTGCTACGCTCCCTAAATAAAATATCAGTGAAACATGACAATCCAGAAGTGCTAAAACAGGACATGAGGTCGACAAGTTTCCATGAGCCAGCCCCTTCTATCATGTGCTTGCACTTGCTTGTCGCACTCGTCAATCATGCCTTCAGACTCAGCTGTGAGAGAGAGTGTTTGGGGAATCCGAGTTGACTGACTTCTCAAAGCGCTGGTATTCTACGGGTCACGACGACTGGGTACCGCTGTACTGTTTTCTACGGTCGATCGTCGATATCTGTGTGGCAGTCTATTTGAAACCTGAATAAAACAGAACAGAACAGAGCACTTAACCAGACCCTCGTTTAATTTCATCAGCATACAGCGTTTCTCCACGTTTCATGTATATTTTTCTGCGTTTCGCGTATATTTTCAAGAGTTACGACCCTTTGTTCTTGAAATCTTTGTCAATTTGGACTTGTCCGGGCTGGATCTCGGTTAGTATTGTATTGACAAGTATGAAATTTGCAAGATATGTGGTCAGTGCCCCATAGTTGTGCAGCGTAAACTTTCTCCGCATTTCGTTTATATTTTCAAGAGTTATGGCCCTTTGTTCCTGAAATCTCCATAAATTGGGACTTGTTCGGGCTGGATCTTGGTTAGTATTGTATGGACAACTATGAAATTTGTATGATATGTGGTCAATGCCCTGTAGTTGTGCAGCGTGAATTTTCTCTGCGTTTCGCATATATTTTCAAGAGTTATGGCCCTTAGTTCTTGAAATCTTTGTGAATTGGGACTTGTCCGGGCTGGATCTCGGTTAATATTGTATGGACAAGTATGAAATTTGCATGATATTCGGTCATTGTCCCCATAGTTGTGCAACGTTAAGTTTCTCTGCGTTTTGTTTATATTTTCAAGAGTTATGGCCCTTTGTTCCCCAAACCTTAGTGAATGGGATATATATATTTGTCCAAGCTGGTTCTCGGTCCATATTGTATGGACAAGCATGAAATTTGCATGATATGAGGTCAGTGCCTTGTAGTTGTGCAAATTAAAACACTTTGTCCGTCTCTCCATCCGGGCGAAAGTCCTGGTGACCATCTTGCATCAAAACATTTTATTATCACTTGTTGGTCAGTTGATTTGATACTTGGAATATGTATTATGCGAGGCATGGCGAAAAAGTGACTGAAACAGAATTTTTATAATTATCCAAATTAGGCCTCCACCGACCAATACAGAACAGAACAATGACGGGGCAGTGTCGGTCTAAAGCGGAATGGGGGGCATACAATATTGCTTCTTTCTTGCGTTCCTTTTGTAGATGGCATTATTATAATGGTATTAGCTGTTTGTATGTACCAAGCCATTACTGTATAAACTTTTAAATGCTGGAATATTAGGGAGATTTGACCACAGTTCAATGGGTTCAGATTATTTGGATGTAATTCAGATTATTTGGGTATTTTACAGACATCCGAGATAACATAGTGCAAGCTCTGGCGTGTTTCACCTGTTATTCGGAGTCCCTCAACACACTGGAATCTCTGTCACATAAAGAGTAAGTCGTGAATACCTGTGATGATGCTGGGAACACCTTATCCCAAGATTCTGTAAACGGATTCATTTGACCACAGGTTGGAGCCAGTCTCATTCAATAGAACATCTGTAAGACCGAGTGAAAATTATTGACATGAGCATCTCTAAAATTATACTGATTGTGGATAAATGTGTTATAAATCTTTTAAAACTGTTTCAGATTCATTTTGTCTCCCCAGATTTTCGTTGTCTGTTTATTGTAGTACAAACACCTGGATCACTTGATAACATACATGTCTGTTGTCTTGAGATACTTTTCCAGTCTGATCAAACTCAGTGCGTTCATCTGTGTTATTATATTTTCTCCACAGTCGTTGCAGGATGATCCAGTCTCTGGTGGCTCCGTATGAGAATCGCTCCTGGGCGCAAACGAACTGGATACTGGTCAGAATTTGGAAGGTGAGTCACACAAGTTGTGTGAATGCTGTCTTGTTCAACTGTTTCATTGAAAAACTGATTGTCTGTTACCCTTCTTTGATATTATACTGGATCCCTAAAAATCAATTCCTTGCCGTCTCTCGTGCACTTAGTTGGCAAATTTACGAGAGCTGTTGATCACTCTCCTAGATGTATCGTGAGAGCGATTCACTTTTGTCGTATTACTCTCCAACACATTTTCATTTCCGAGAGAGTGATCAATATCTCTTCTGGTGGCGAAGTTAGACGACAATCTGATTAAAACTCAGACTTAATAACCGCTCCTCTATCGAACCTGTAACTAATTAAGATCTGGGACAGTCTGTATCTTAAATCTGTCGCGCATGTCAGACTGGCGAACAATCACAGTCCAACTTCAACGGGCGAATAGTTGCCTATCCGATTATTTCTGTAGTGAACGAGGCACGAAAAAATCCAACCCAGGCGGCTAACGAAGTTCTTGCTCTCCATGAGCAATCACCGAAGATTATTATTATGTCTCCCCCAACTATGTTGGGGGGAGAAATCTAGTGTTTGTGCTGTCTGTCTGGATGGATGGATGTCTGTCCGTCCCCTTGCCTTGTCTGCAAGATATCTTGAGAACTACTGGATGGAATTTCACCAAACTTGGATGGAAGCTTCATTGGGATAGCCCCCTCATTTGATTAGGTTTGGGTGTGTGTGTGCATTTATCCATGTCCATCGTCCGTCCGTCCATCCTTGTCTGCAAGATATCTGGAGAACTACTGGACGGAATTTCACCAAACTTGGATGGAAGCTTCATTGAAATGGCCTTATGATTTAATTAGGTTTGGGTGTGAGCTAGTGCTTACGTGGGTCCATGCAAAATGTGCTTATTTGTCTGTCCAATTTTTGTTCACTCCATATCTTGGAAACTACTGAAGGCAGATGCATAAAACTTCTATACGGTACAGCATGTAAACTATAGGTGTGTCTCTTGTATGTTTTGCATTTTTCCTATAATGTGATCATAGAAATAGATGATGCTTCACAATTACATGTATTTCACATTGGTTGGACGCTGTAGATGTCGACAATCCACTCATTGCTATATAAATCCCGACTCCTCACTGGGTTACTGCAACAATAAAAATCGCCTCTTTGTAATTAATATTTTTAGATGCGCAGCTTTGTTTAGGATACTTATTGCTACATTCATTTTATAGCACTTTCCATTAAATTATGTGCCCACTCAAGGCAAGGTGGGAGGTTGGGGGAGACATATGTTTTTGCTTCAAAAAACAACCAGCACAGGCTTCATGCCGGAGCGGCAACTCAAGGGTCAAAGCGGAACCTCTAGTTTGCTCGGATAGGCACCCATTCGCCCATTGAAGTTGGACTGTGATTGGTCGCCAGTCTGACATGCGCGACAGATTTAAGATACAGACTGTCCCAGATCTTAATTAGCGACATGTCCGATAGAGGAGCAGTTATTAAGTCTGGGTTTTAATCAGATTGGTTAGACGAGTGATGGAGAATAATAGAGGGAGAGTGGTCTCTCTCCTCAACAATGAGAGACTGCTTTACCATGAATATAATCAGAGTTCTGAAATATTTATAAAGTTTCCATGGTTACAACATAGAGATGTTTTAGTAATATGGTCTAATCAATCCTTCCCACATTAATGCAATAAGAATGGGCAAACCTCATTGAACATAAGTCCAGCTACTGACTGATCTGTGATGGTAATCTCTGGGTCATTCATTCCCATTTCTCCCTACATACACATAAATATATATGGGGAAAGAGGTGAATGGCAAACATGTGGTCATATGCTCTTCATTATCCTACTATTCAAAGATAAATTTAGTTGGAAATATGCCAGATATTATTTCAAATGAACTACTATGGACCAGTTGTTCAGTGAGTCCTTTGTTATTGGGTTAATGCCAGAAGAGCCAATAGGTGAAGCTGGACATATTTTGTTTTTGTTCAAAATTGACATGATCCTGTTTGTTTCAGGGTGATGGGTTTGGTTTCCGGTATACACACCTTCCTCATTTAGTGCCCTCCAAACATCAGCCAACAGAGTTTGGCAGTGCCAGTCTGCAAAGTAGGTATCATTTGAGATACTGTTGATTTCCTCTAATAAGAACAATTTTTGAATGGCATTTAGAAGTGGGTGTATTGATAAGGTGCAAGACTTCGTGGATTTTCAACTTAAAACATTTGATGTCCCCTTTAGTTCAAGTTCATTTGCTCAATATGGACAGTGCAACAACAAAAATGCTCAATACAGTACAAACTTACAAGTATTCTCAGCAACTGTGTCCAAATCTGAAAATAGTACTAGAACTACCATTCATACTGGATCTTTGTGTAGTTAGAAATATTGATACATGTGTGAACAGATTGCGTTACAGAGGTAGAAAGTCATTTGACATTATAACATTGAATTTATCATAAGATGACAGTGACCCAAACTAGATGTACGTTACTGAGATCTAAAAGTCATCTTTGTCAAAGGACTGTATAATGGGAACAATGTAAAGAAAATACTTTACCTTCATCAGCTATGAAGAATGGTTCAATTTAGTTGGAATTAAAATATAATTGAATGTTAATCAACTTTAATTACAGATGTAATCGGCCTATAAATATTGTAATTTTCGGAAGCCGAGATTCAGTGTCCATTTCTGAATGTGAAAAGCTTTGATAGTTGATAATAACATTGTGAGACGAGACTAAAACAATTTTCAGTTCTTCATCATGTTCATGGGCCCAGTTCTTGTTATCTTGTCAAACTTATTTTGTCCTTTTATCAACTTGCAATTTACCCAGTAAAAACGGGCCCTCGATGGCCCAATGGCGCTTCGCTGATGACCGCTAGCCTCATATCACAACTGGCTCGGGTTCGAGCCCCTGGTGGTGCATGTATAAAAGTTTGCCGTTTACTTGTCGATGGGTTGCGGTTCTCTCCGGGTACTCCGGCTTCCTCCACCAACCAAATTGACTGTCACCATATGAGTGAAATAACATTGAGTGTGACATTAAACCAAATTCCTCCCACCCCCTCCCCGCTAGTAAAAACTGGGGGTAAAAAGCTTCGTGCCTTTCACTAGTATATTGGCCATTGCCACAGATTAATCAATTGCATTGAGTTTGTAATGCACACATAATCTTGGGTAGATTAATGTGAAGTTGTGGGTGAAAAAGTACACGCCTTCCTGCATGTACTGCTAAATGTCCTTATTCAGGGGTCTGAGATTGGCGGGTAGAGCTGTTTAGCAGCGATTGGACAGAATCAATTGAAGTTAAGAGGGCAGGGTGGAAAGGCCAAATAGTTATGTCTCCCCCAACTATGTTGTGGGGAGACATCTAGTGTTTGTGCTGTCTGTCTGTCTGGTTGGATGGATGGATGGATGGCCGTCCGCTTGCCTTGTCTGCACGATATCTTGAGAACTACTGGATGGAATTTCACCAAACTTGGATGGAAGCTTCATTGGGATAGCCCCTCCATTTGATTAGGTTTTGGTGTGTGTGTGTGCATTCATCCGTGTCCGGTGTCCGTCCATCTACTGGTACATGTATATACAGGCCTTGTCTGCAAGATATCTTGAGAACTACTGGACGGAATTCCACCAAACTTGGATGGAAGCTTCAGTGGGATAGCCCCCTCATTGTCCCCCGCTACTTAGTAGGGGGGGGACTTAGAAACACCGGTGTCCGTAATTCCGTAATTCCGTGATTCCGTAATTCCGTAATTCCGTAATTCCGTAAGATTTTCTTGTCCGGACAATAACTCGTGAACGATTTAACCGATCAACTTCAAACTTGGGGTGTGCCTTGACATTGGCGAGAGGACGGTTGCGATTGTTTTTCAGCAATGTGCGTAATCCAATATGGCCGCCGTCAGCCATTTTGGATTATAAGCAGTACGATCTTAGATTTTCTTGTCCGGACAATAACTCGTGAACGATTTAACCGATCAACTTCAAACTTGGTGTGTGCCTTGACATTGGTGAGAGGACGGTTGGGATTGTTTTTCAGCAATGTGCGTAATCAAATATGGCCGCCGTCAGCCATTTTGGATTATAAGCAGTTCGATCTTAGATTTTCTTGTCCGGACAATAACTCGTGAACGATTTAACCGATCAACTTCAAACTTGGGGTGTGCCTTGACATTGGTGAGAGGACGGTTGGGATTGTTTTTCAGCAATGTGCGTAATCAAATATGGCCGCCGTCAGCCATTTTGGATTATAAGCAGTTCGATCTTAGATTTTCTTGTCCGGACAATAACTCGTGAACGATTTAACCAATCAACTTCAAACTTGGGGTGTGCCTTGACATTGGTGAGAGGACGGTTGGGATTGTTTTTCAGCAATGTGCGTAATCAAATATGGCCGCCGTCAGCCATTTTGGATTATAAGCAGTTCGATCTTAGATTTTCTTGTCCGGACAATAACTCGTGAACGATTTAACCGATCAACTTCAAACTTGGGGTATGCCTTGACATTGGTGAGAGGACGGTTGGGATTGTTTTTCAGGAATGTGCATAATCTAATATGGCCGCCATCAGCCATATTGGATTATAAGCAATGGGATCTTAGATTTTCTTGTCCGGACAATAACTCATGAACGATTTAACCGATCAACTTCAAACTTTGTGTGTGCCTTGACATTGGTGAGAGGACGGTTGTGATTGTTTTTCAGCAATGTGCGTAATCTAATATGGCCGCCGTCAGCCATATTGGATTATAAACAGTTGGATCTTGTCCGGACAACAACTCGAGAACGATTCAACCGATCTACTTCATATGTGGGGAGTACCTTGACATTGTTGAGAGGAGGATTAGGATTGTTTTTCAAGGACGTGCTTGATCCAATATGGCCACCATCAGCCATACTGGATTTCATTGGATTTTAAGCAGTTTGATCTTGTCCGGACAATAACTGGAGTACGATTCAACTGATCTACTTCAAACTTGGGGAGTGCCTTGACATCGGTGAGAGGACGGTTTGGATTTTTTTTCAGCGATGTGCATAATCCAATATGGCCACCGTCGGCCATATTGGATTATAAGTAGTTGGATCTTAGATTTTCTTGTCCGGACAATAACTCGTGAACGATTTAATCGATCAACTTCAAATTTGGGGTGTGCCTTGACATTGGTGAGAGGACAGTTGGGATTGTTTTCCAGCAATGTGCGTAATCTAATATGGCCGCCGTCAGCCATATTGGATTGTAAGCAGTTTGATCTTGTCCGGACAATAGCTGGAGTACGATTCAACTGATCTTCTTCAAACTTGGGGAGTCCCTTGACCTTAGTGAGAGGACAGTCATGTATTATGTTTTATGGATGTGCATAATCCAATATGGGTGCCATCTGCTGTATTAGATTTATGTTAAGCTCATCAGCGATATCTCCATTTTCAAATCATACTGTTATCAATGATATGAGATATCATCGACCCCAAAAAATCGACCATAGAGGTCCATGGCCCCCGCAGCAGCAGCGCCAGTTATGGTGGATGTAATCCACCATAACTGGTGCTGCTAGCGGGGGACATGGACCTCTATGGTCGATTTTTTTTATTAGGTTTTGGTGTGTGGGCGTGCATTCATCCGTGTCCGGTGTCCGTCCGTCCGTCCATCTACTGGTACATGTATATACAGGCCTTGTCTGCAAGATATCTTGAGAACAACTGGATGGAATTTCACCAAACTTGGATGGAAGCTTCATTGGGATAGCCCCCTCATTTGATTAGGTTTTGGTGTGTGTGTGTGCATTCATCCGTGTCCGGTGTTCGTCCGTCCGTCCATCTACTTGTACATGTATATACAGGCCTTGTCTGCAAGATATCTTGAGAACTACTGGACGGAATTTCACCAAACTTGGATGGAAGCTTCAGTGGGATAGCCCTGTCATTTGATTAGGTTTTGGTGTGTGTGTGTGCATTCATCCGTGTCCGGTGTCCGTCCGTCCATCTACTTGTACATGTATATACAGGCCTTGTCTGCAAAATATCTTGAGAACTACTCGACGGAATTTCACCAAACTTGGATGGAAGCTTCATTGGGATAGCCTCTCATTTGATTAGGTTTTGGTGTGTGTGTGCGTTCATCCGTGTCCATCGTCCGTCCGTCCATCTTCATGTACATGTATATACAGGCCTTGTCTGCAAGATATCTCGAGTACTACTAAACGGAATTTCACCAAACTTGGAAGGTTCATTGGAATAGCCCCTCATTTGATTAGATTTTGGTTTGTGCATGCATTCATCCTTGTCCATTGTCCGTCCATCCATTCATCTAATTGTACATGTATATACAGACCTTGTCGGCAAGATATCAGGACAACTACTTGACACTTATTTCTACATTAATTTTATAGCACTTTCCCTTAAATATTGTGCCCACTCAAGGCAAGGTGGAAGGTTGGGATAGACGTATGTTTTTGCTTAAAAAAACAACCAGCATAGGCTTCATGCCGGAGCGGCAACCCAAGGCTCAAAGCGGAACCTCTAGTTTTTATCTGCACGATACACAGCTTCCATACCTTGTATTTCGGCAGGATCCATATGCCTCCTGGAAAGCCCTTAAAACTCCTGGAATTTAATTGCTAACCTGGAAAGTCCTGGAAAATGCTTACAAATAAAGTTAAACTCCTGAAAACACTACACTTTTGTCTTCTGAGAGAACAAGCGATTTGATGCCATGGCTCACGAGTTACTCTGCCAAAATTTGTTCCTGAACTTAGTTAATTTACTCATCTTTGTTGCGAGTTATTGTACTAAAGACTCCTGGAAAATCGTAATGAGTCCTGATGTGGTCTAATTTCCACTTTGGAAAGCCCTCCAGCTTTATAGGGCAGCATGGTTTGTACCATGTTTGTCCGGCACAGGAGGTCGATTAAAGTGCCCAACAAATTAGGCTCTCTGACGATCCATTGTGATCACCAGTGTCTGTAGAGCCTAATTTTCAAAATTCGAAATTCATTTTTTTTTTTAGTTTTGGTTAAGTTTTTGTTAGGGTTTTGCTAGGTATGTTTATTTGGGTCATCGTTGCTGTGTGACCAATAAGTTTAGGTGCGACGTTAAACTTCAAACAACCAACCAATCCACTTTGGAAAATAACACATTTTAACCAGATCACATCTCTAAGACTCAAATTAGAATTGAATATTAACATGATGACAAATAACTTATTGTGTTTCAGAGCCGAGCCCCTCCAAGATATTCCAGCAGCTGCTATCCCAGATTCTTTTCCAGGATAATGAGTTAGCTACCAAGTTCTTGGACACAGTGCTTAATCAGCTCAACTGGTCTTTCTCTGAGTTCATCGGAATGATGCAGGAGGTCAGTGCTTGCTCTCACCCTTTAATGATTTTGGACTGGTGGACTTCGGTTAAACTTGGCTGTGTGCGTTTTCATTACCAAAACCGCAAAACATCATATAGTTTTTAGTTAAATGGGCATGTGCTTTAAATAATCATCTCAAATATTTATATATTTGCTCCACAGTTTAAAGAGATGGAACAAGAGAATGTGGATTTCGATGGTATCATCGTTTTGGAAACCAGCACATCTGATGACCAATCTCAGTAAACTCGGATATAATATCACGGAATATTATATCTGAATTCAGCCCTATATAAATCTCATGCAAATCTGAAACAACATTTTTTAGCCAATCAGGTGGCTAGCTTGTTGAAATCACATCCACAGTAATTACACACGGTAGCACCTGGACTAATATATTAAACATTATCGGAAAACAGTATCCAAGAGGTTTCCCAAGCCTTATTTAGGAATACTATTCAAGTTTGAATAAGGTATTTCTTATCCATGAATAATGCGCACCAAAGTCTAGTAAGCAGGTAAACTTTGATCCACGTCTTTTCTCGGTAAGCTCAGTTCAATATCTCTCGTATTTCCTTCGTGCTACCAGCACTAGTCGGAGAGTGCGCAGGCGCTTAGTGCAGGAATGGACGAGTCTACTTTCCATATATAGGTAGATCAAGGCTAATTCACACCTGGCTATCTAAAGCGGTATAGCGAGTACATTTCATACATACACCCGGGGGTGTCACTACAACATCCTTCCCCGTTTTGTTAAAGGCGGGCTATATCACCATTTTAAGACAAACCCCAACCCTAATGACGGGAATCGTTCGATCGACATTCATTGACTACAGTCAAAGCACAATATGCCTTCGGACTTCTCACAGAACCCCAGCAAAAATCGGTTACGATGAAGATACGGACGGCCAATTCACAAGTTACTTCATTATCACCTTGGATATCGCTCACATTCCCAGGCAAGAACCTGCTGTACGATCGAGATCCAAGTGTATCTTGTCATCCATTACGTCAGGCCCTAAAGTATTGTCCACCGTGTTCCGATTTGTTCCATTAAAATAAAGTTCCCATAAAAATGTCCATAATATTCTTTATTCTTTCCTTAACACTCACTCTGTAAGAAATGAATATGTTCGGCAATCTCCTTCATATTCACTTCGGGTGGGTAATCGGTCAGGAAGCCGTCCCCAAAAATAGAGAGAATGTCAAATATGTCATGCGCATCGTACATGCACAGAAACGAAAAGTGCGGCCCTCAGGTCACGAAACCCCTGGGCAACACTTAATATTGGAGTACATCTAGTTGTCCCAAGGCCTACCGGGAAGTAGGACGCAGGCAAACCATATATAATAGAATAAAACATTTCAACAGTTAAATTTGACATTAACAAGAATAACCTAAAAGTCGTGCTCTTTTTAAAAAGGATCTCCATCCCCGAGATTTAACTGGACTAACTTACAATTAAATCGTTTTTAAGATACCGAATCTCCCCATTCCTCTTCCCTACCACAACAGAGGAGGCTGGAGCATGGGAGTTCCAGGGTACAGGTATGCGTTTTGGCCTGTAGAGCGCCTCACTTCATGTACAAACACATACATGCGAATTCAAGTATCTGAACATATGGAAATGATACAAAATCAACGGAGGAATTCTTTTTGACCTAGATTATGAATTCAAGCCATTAATTCCAAAATACAGATTCCATTTCAGATATTTCGTTTCGTTTATCTGGATGTTTTCGAAACAATTTACAAAGACATCTGAAATTGTTTGCATAGTGTATACTCCACACTTGAATCGGGTCAGATCTTGGTTCAGGTCCATTTGATTTGATATTGTTCGGAACGGCAGCAAGTTAGAAGCACCGAGAGAATCCGAACTGACACGAGGATGTCGGAATGCCCTTCTCTCAGTCAGGATGTCTGCCAATGCCCTG
>JAVTVY010042637.1:0-17818 GCA_036873755.1 Hanleya hanleyi | reverse complement strand
CGAAAATTAGACTGCACTACTCTTGAAAACACAGTAATGTACATGTATATACCGGTGAAAAATGATAGAATGTCAAGTAGGATATAATGTCCGGTCTCTTTTAGCCTAAATGAGACATTTATCCAAAATTGCAACTCAGGAAGGACATATTATTCTAATGAGGAACATATGAGAAGATGGAACATATTTTTCGGTGTGAAGATGCCATTTATATACTACTCCTGACATATTATATTAAAAGGTTAGTGACCAATGCAAAGGAGAAACCGTATGAGCAAGAACATTGTTTCCTGGGAGATTCTGTCATTTCACACCGGAAGCAAAACTGTTGAAATTCAAAAAAAAAAAAGATAAAGAAGAACACGATAGCTAGTTCAGAAGTTTGTCATTGATTCTATAAAGAAAAGCATTAAAATACATTGCTTAAGGTGTATTGAGACATTGTTCAGTGCATAACCAATATTTTAACCATGACATTGAGGATTACATCTTGTCACAATACAGACTGACGTGGATGATCTTTTCCAATAAGCGTAAGTTAGTATGCAGCGGTAAATTAGTAAGATTAAAATAAGACCTAATTAGGTCTGAATACAAGGGTCAGATATGATATTCAGTAGCCAACTGACGTTTTTAAATAAATTGGGACTTTCTTATAAAGGTCGTCAAGATTGACCAATAATAGAGCCGTTTCAAGGCGGAACTGTCATCGGAAAACTGAACTTTGCAGCCGTAGAATTTGATTGATTGACCGTACGCTATTTATAGGTTAGATGTCAGAGGAACACGAAAGAGATATCGAAGTTTTCAGACCGATAAGCGGAGACTTATTCAGATAGTTTACCTTTTTTCCGAGGTTCATTCGTAATTAAGTAATGTTTATTTTTATAGTGGCAGGTACATACATTTTCCAGTACACAAACAGTAGTATCTTCAATTACTCAGCCCCAAACCAGACTTATCAATCACTTTATACTTATTAATCTTGAATATTAGTGCCACGTGGCTTTACGTGGCGCCGCACACAGACAGGCCTTTCGTTTAATAAATTATGCTGCACGCCGCTTTTTAGAAATAGATTACTACGTTTTATCCACCACATACCGCTAATCTAATTTAGAAATTAAAAAATAACAATACCGACGCATATCAATCGATGGTTCTTCTAACATGGTTTTGAGGACAGGAAAATGAGAGAGGACCAGATGCTCAAAAAGACGATGACAATCATTTTGAGTATAATATGTACAATTTACAATGACTTAAAACTTATTTTTGTCATTTTATAAATTTTGATACTTCACCTTTCTTAGCATTGATGTATTCAATTTATATTATGTCTCGTGTTGTACATAAAAGGTCTCGCAATACGCTAGCTTAATAAAATGACAAATTTTCCTTGTATAATTTTCGAATAGTAAATTCCCCTCTGAAGCACATCTCATCTCTGAGTAGTTCTAATATTTCTCTCTCATATAACGTATAATGCATAACAAAATGAATTTCGTCTTCTATCACACCGTTCGTATATCATTCACATATTCGTATTTTTCAGTTTTCGCCTCGAAAGCGACCAACTGCCGTAGAGGCAGAATACCATATCGCAATTGTGCACAAAGCCAACGTTCAAATTTCGACAGGTTTAACATAACATATTTTTCGGTGCAATATTCATTTCTAAGCGTGACATACGTCCGTAGCTTGGGCTTATATCTGTAACAGAGGTCTGTTACGGTAAATGATTTGAAGGCGAAGTCACTTGTAGAACTTGAAGCACGTTTATAGAAAGTTCGACCTTAAACAGAGAAACACACAGGAACATACTGAATCGGATCTCCAGATAATTAAAGTTGATAGTCCAAAAACTATAGATCACAATTTCCGCAGATTTGGTTATCCAAAAAACTGACATGATTATGGTGGAACTTGTATTTATAGGAAGAATGTGACGTAAACGAACGGTAACTAACAACAGAGAAACACAAGTTGAAACAGAGCAATAATTATACAAAGAACAAGTGAACATACAGTACCGATACATACTGAAACATGCTGCAAATCACAGCCTATTTAGAGGTAATCAAGGATTTAAGGATTAAGGATTGAACAGTCAAATTTACCCAACTAAAACTATAAGCATACAATGCTCTGAGAGGTTATGAAATATGTTTAAACCGATGAAATACTAAAAATGACAGGTTAAAGTTATTGAATATAAACAAGCTAATGAATTAATAATAAAAGAGAATAAATTAGCCAATCAACTCTGTGACATATCTTATGGCTCGAGACCAACGTTCACTATTCAGAGATAGAAATACGCTATTTAAAGCATTTAAATTACACGTTATACAGTTGCTAAATACATAACCCATTCCCCCCCTCGTTCAATATAGTTTCTACGGCTTTACTTCAGTGGCCATTATTCGACATTTCCCATGGAATTACTTTCTTTGTTAAGCTAGATACATTCATTAATACAAGTCTATTCCAGTATCTTACTATAAATAACTATAAATTACTATTCTTAATTTATGTTTATCATTTCTAATCTCGTTTCTGCATGTACTCATTTTAAATCATATTTAATCATATGTAAAATCTATACCTTGGGATATATCCCTCATGTACAAAAGTTTTTTTTTAGAAATTGTGATATCGTTTTACTCATATTTTTTACACTTTTATTGTCCTTGTTATATCATTGTTTTTGTCGGTAAAATAGTTCGCTTAGAGCTAATGTTTATCATGTTTTAAAACATGACAACCGACTCTAAATAAAATTTCTTGAATCTTGAATCTCAATCTTTCGTAATTTAATGCCGGTCACACCATATCTCCATAAACAGCATCAAGATGTGCTATTTTATGAACTTCAAGGTAATATCTCAGAGCCCTATTCATTATCATGTTACCAGAATGTAAAGTATTGTTGTATACCCCCATATAGCCGTACCATAGTTACAATGTAAGTACAAGCAGTACACATCTGTTGATCAAAGTTGTATAAGTTTGGAATCCTAATTCGGATAAAAACTTACATTTCCCTATCACGGCTCCAGGAGTCTTCTCATCGGAATGTGCCAAAGTTTTTGCTGTGATTTCAAACTTCATATATTCATTAAAGATAACTCATAAATATTTATAGTTATTTACATACTGAAAAGTATGCTAGCTTAAACTTGAATTCATTTCTGTTACTTCTCACAGTCGTGAAATGCATTATTTTGGATTTTTCAATATTGATATAAAATCTACATCTATGACACCAATTATTAACTATACCAAGTATATTTTTGCAGACAAAAACAACCAAGTCATCTGCGTATGCTAAGAAAGATAATTTCAAATCGTTATTTACGTTAACTACAATGTTAGACTCCTTTAACTCCCCAATAAGATCATTGATGTATATAGCAAATAGAGCAGGTGACAGATTGTCCATTTGTCTTAAGCCATACCTAGTGCCAACCCAATTTGTTATAAAGCCATTAACCTTCACAGCAGTAATCGTGTCACTATACATTCGCTTAATAGCATTATATAATAGTCCATTTAAACCTGTATTCAATAGATTATAAAACCGTAAATTCCTATTCCCATATCAAATGCCTTCTTTAGATCAATAAAACCGGCGAATGTCTGGTTACCCGCTACAAGTCTATTCTTAACTAGAGGGCTTTGACCCTTGAGTTGCCGCTCCGGCATGAAGCCTATGCTGGTTGTTTTTTTATGCAAAAACATACGTCTCCCCCAACCTCCCACCTTGCCTTGAGTGGGCACATAATTTAAGGGAAAGTGCTATAAAATGAATGTAGCAATAAGTATCCTAAACAAAGCTGCGCATCTAAAAATGTTAATTACAAAGAGGCGATTTTCATTGTTGCAGTAACCCAGTGAGGAGTCGGGATTTACATATATAGCAATGAGTGGATTGCCGACATCTACAGCGTCCAACCAATGTGAAATACATGTAATTGTGAAGCATCAACTATTTCGAAACTGATCACATTATACGAAAGATGCAAAACATTCATGTACAAGAGCCACACCTACAGTATACATGCTGTACCGTATAGAAGTTTCATGCATCTGCCTTCAGTAGTTTCCAAGATATGGAGTGAACAAAAATTGGACAGACAGACAAGCACATTTTGCATGGACCCACGCAAGCACTAGCTCACACCAAAACCTAATTAGATCATAAGGCCATTTCAATGAAGCTTCCATCCAAGTTTGGTGAAATTTCATCCAGTAGTTCTCCACATATCTTGTAGACAAGAGTAGTCCTGTACATACATGCAACAAAGCTGGACATCAGAAACAGATGGATGCACGCAAACAAACCAAAACCTAATCAGATGAGGAGGCCATCACGATAAAGCTGCCATCCAAGTTTGGGGAATTTCCATCCAGTAGTTCTTCAGATATTTTACACACAAGGCTTGTCTATACATGTACAAGTAGACAGACAGATGAACACCAAACATGCGCGCACACCACATCATATAAGATGCGGAGGCCATTCCAATAAAGATTCCATCCAAGTCTGGTGAAGTTCACCAGAGGCCATCACGATGAAGCTTCCATCCAAGTTCGGGGAAATTCCGTCCAGTAGTTCTCCAGATATCTTACAGACAAGGCCTGTCTATACATGTATAAGTATATGGACAGGCAGACAGACAACATACCCAGACGAACACATGCATGCATACCGAAACCTAATCAGATGAGCCCATTGCAATGAAGCTTCCACCCAAGTTTGGCGAAATTCCGTGCGGTAGTTCTCCAGATATCTTGCAGACAAGGCTTGTATATACATGTACAAGTAGATGGACGGACGGATGGACACGAACGAACGCTCGCACACAAACACCAAAGCCTAATCAGACGAGGGGCTATCCCAATGAAGTTTCCATCCAAGTTTGGTGAAATTCCGTCGAGTAGTTCTCCAGATATCTTGCAGACAAGGTCTGTATATACATGAACAATTAGATGGGCGGACGGACGATGGACATGGATAAATGCACACACACACCCAAACCTAATCTAATGAGGGGGCTATCCCAATGAACCTTCCATCCAAATTTGCTGAAATTATGTCCAGTAGCTCTTCAGATATCTTGCAGAAAGGGCCTGTATATACATATACATGTACAAGTACATGGACAGACGGACGGACATCGAACATGGACGAACGCACACACAAACCAAAACCTAATCAGATGAGAGGGCTATCCCAATAAATCTTCCATCCAAGTTTGGTGAACTTCCGTCAAGTAGTTCTCCAGATATCTTGCAGACAAGGCCTGTATATACATGTACAAGTAGATGAACGGACGGACGGACACCGGACACGGATGAATGCATGCACACATACATCAAAACCTGATCAAATGAGGGGGCTATCCCAAGGAAGCTTCCATCCAAGTTTGGTGACATTCCATCCAGTAGTTCTCAAGATATCTTGCAGACAAGGCCTGTATATACATGTACAAGTAGATGCACGGACGAACGGACGGACACCGGACACGGATGAACGCATGCACACATACCAAAACCTAATCAAATTAGGGGGCTATCCCAATGAAGCTTCCATCCAAGTTTGGTGAAATTCCGTCCAGTAGTTCTCAAGATATCTTGCAGACAAGGCCTGTATATACATGTACAAGTAGATGGACGGACGGACGGACACCAGACACGGATGAATGCACGCACACATACCAAAACCTAATCAGATGAGGGGGCTATCCCAATGAAGCTTCCATCCAAGTTTGGTGAAATTCCATCCAGTAGTTCTCAAGATATCTTGCAGACAAGGCAAGGGGACGGACAGACAGACATCCAGCCATCCATTCATCCATCCAGACAGACAGACAGCACAAACACTAGATGTCTCCCCCCAACATAGTTGGGGGAGACATAATAACACTATTTAACGTAATATATGATACATGCAAGATCTCTCAGAGCGAAATCCGTTTCGTCAGCTAGTAAATCATTTCCATCCGCAAAAGTTACGAGTCTTGAATTAATTATACTACTATACAATTTGTACACACACACAAGAGGATAGGGGAAAGGGCCCACAGCCACTCGCCAGGCAACATATCATTTAGAAAACATGGGTTGAAAAAGACAGGCAACATTAGTTTTATAGACTCAAATTTCATAGCTCCAATTGGAATACAGTCTAAACCCGCGGTTTTGAAGTTTTTAGATTTACGTACTACTCTTTCAACCTCACCTATCTCAATATGTTTATTCAGCTCATCATCTGACACCATCACACTTTCTTTTCGCTTTAAGTCTGATTCGTATTAAACCATCAAGCAACAACAATTTACAAAGGGCAAGGAATATTTCTTGTCCGTGCATTGGAAATAACGCTGCTATGTTTCATACAATTAAACGCCGAATACCTTATGTTGATGACGACTAGATGTGGGTAGAACTCTCTGGCCGAGGTCCGCGTCAGTCGCTTTCGGTTTGTCTTTGATGTCACAGGCAGGAGGTGAGTATTTGTTGATATCGACATTCTGTTTATATCCTGGTAAATGACACAATGTCCCTCCTGATGCCAGTACTTCTCCAGAGTACACCTTACCGTTATTATTGGACAGTCGTGGATATTTAGTTTGACCGTGTTCCGGGTAAAGGGCCTCCATTTTGTCCAGCAATGATGTGTTGAAGACTCTCACTCGGTGTCAGTTGAATGCTTACTATCGGATATCGCTATGCCATTACAGGTAGCTTACAGTCACGTCGGTTTTCGCTGTCACCGTTGCCAATCAAATACAATAGTACTATACACGTGTTCAATATGTTACTTCAAAGAGCGAGAGCGGAGAATTAGGTCAGGGATCTGAAGGGGGTTTCAAAATATCTCGACCATATCGTGTAACATCACGGGCGCTAGTGGATCAAATGCACGATGTTAGAACGTGAACAGACGAACATGAAATCCCCTCAAAATAGCTCTGATTACTATTTGATTATATCAATCAATATATTTATTGCACGACTCAGTAATACAGAGTATGGCAATGAACAAAACATTTTTACAAAAGGTAGAAAGAATATATACAATATATGTATACAAAGAAATGGACCCCTGTGTAGGGTGGTGGGTACCCAGCTGGGAGTGCGGTTATATTTAATCTATACATGTGTAACGGTTACCCGTTTGTGTATAGAACAGATTGAATCAGGACCGTGTACTCCCGCTGGAATGTGGAAGAACGACCTTGACCCATGTCGTCAGCGGCGAGCAGGACAGATTTCGGAAATGCATTCCCCTGTATTTCTCGTTTACCAGACCGAGTTGGAAGCTGATATTTGACAATTACGTTAGTTATGAATTATGGTTTGTTCTTCCATAGCCAGATTTATTCAGCGAGGTCCATATAAACGGTTCGGGAAAATGTGGTTTAAGTGACATTAAAGGGGGCGCTGGTATCGTCGACTGTGATTGGCCGTGGTTCACGGAAGTGCGGTAGCCCTATATAAGCTTGAGCTGACGTAGAGATCGGGGACAGACTAGAAAGAAAGTGCTGGAGGAACACACGCCAGGTCAGCCTGTAATTCCTTGATTTTGGCATAATTACGGTTGAGCCGTAATGCAGTTGTTTTTGGCCTGGGAATCTAAAAGCTTGTAAATCCTGTAGTTAGTGTAACCTGTAACAAACACGCCAGAATTTGCCGGCTCGCATCTTCAGGTGGAAACGTGTTTAGTGGTTATACTATAGTTTAGGGAACACGACATTGTGTTTGTGTTGTATGTATGTAGTTTTGGGACCATGGGTAATACTGTAACGAGACATGTGTTTGCCTGTAGCACATTTAGGCAACTTGCATGATCTAACTTCAGTATAAAATAGGACTTTTAGATCTATGTACCAGTAGGTTGATAATTTCGACATTATTGCTGGGCTATCTCGCTGCACTGGGACTAGCCACAATATTTGTGTCGATTTGTTGACCGTGAAGCGGTATATATGCTAAGTCAGGAATTCCCTCACCCCGAGAAATATACAACTGCACTAAACACAGGGAGAAATAAGCCAAACTTCCACTGCCATAATACGACGCAAACGGCTGTGCAACGCTATACGGGCGAAAACGAGCACCGTGATTACGGCCGGGCGAAGCAAATCAAGTATAGGCGGGCGTGCTGCTTTCATCAAGAAACGTCGGTAAACCGTGTATTCCGGGGGCCCAGCAAACAGGGTCGAGTAGTCGGCTACACGAACGGCGTCCAGCAGGGAAAGAGAGAAGTACAGAACATCGTACAGGACAGAAAGATACAGCACACCGAGCACCCAAGAAATAAACAGCACCCAGATCACACCAGAAAGAAGCACAGACCACAGATCCTACAGGGAAGAAATGCGTATTTATCACGCATAAGGTATGGAGCAGGTGGGCCAGCTTTTATCGATGTAAAAGTAGTAACAGAATACAGGTTCCAGAGGACACGTGTATTTATCACACGTTACAGAAGACGGGCTTCCTTTCACCGATGTAAAAGTGGTAACAAGATTTACAGACGGTAAAGAGAAGACAAGATTTACAGCACAGGCAGATTTCTGAAACGTCGATTAGGCGTGAAATCTGCAGGGGCACTAATTACAGACTTACAGCCTGTACAGTCAAGCCCAGGCACAGCACAGATTTCTGAAACGTTGATTAGACGTGAAATCTGAACGTACCGTACGATGTTTCATCGGTACCAAATGAAAGAGTAATAGCACATTATATACCCATGTAAGCAGACTGGTGAGCTGACAAGTTACGGTCAAGCTCCGACGACTGGGGGTGAAGTACACGCCGGGGTGCCATTTCTGGAGAGAGCGTTACCGCCGTAACGTTCCCACGGGCCGTGACGTTCCAACGACTGGGTGCCATTCCTGGAGAGAGCGGTATATCCTTAACGTTTCAACGACTGGGTGCCATTCCTGGAGAGAGCGTTATATCCATAACGTTCCAACGACGGAAGAGAAGGGCCAGCAGCCAGGCCGCCCTTATCCCCAGAAGAGAAGGGCCAGCAGCCAGGCCGCCCTTATCGCGCATTAAAGCACTATATTAATAACTATAAAGTTATATGCATACACTCTCATATATATTATTACCATATAACATCAAGCTTAAACTGCACACATTCTCCTCTATTATCCACATATACACTAGGGTTGCGTTGACTGTATATGCACACACTCTCTCAGGGGCAGGTATCCGTGAACCTGAGGTGCACACGCCAAGTGTATGTATCCGTGAACCTTACATGCACACCCCAAGTGTATGTATCCGTTAACATATATGCACACATTCGCTCACATCACGTGTATATATACATCAAGTTTATTTGCCTACACTCTCCTAGTGTCTGTACATATATGTAAATACCATAATGTTACATCTCCTTAGACATTCTGTCTAAGCCACGCGGTTCTACGCTATTATTTGTAACCGCGTATACGACTTGTGCAGAATATACTATAATAGACCTTTACATTCGAGTCGGTCATCCTTGTACGGTTGTGATCATCTCTTCGAGCCCCGGATCTTTACTAGTGAAGGGGTTAACGACGGTGACGGCCAGAATGCCAGTGGGCAATCCCGGTTATTGATTCGTTTTCTTCTAAACACTACGACTGGTCCTGCTCGTACACGTTACACGGTTGAAAACTGGTGGCAGCGGTGGGATCTGGCCTGATCTACAACAGAAGAGAACAACCGACTACTAGAGATGACCGACCACGACGGAGCCCGGGAGGCACAGGCAGCCGTGGGCCGGCCGCAGGGGCCAGCGGAGGACGCGCTCGAGGAAGTGGCCGAGGGTGAGGCAGCCCCCACACACGCGAAAGACGTCACCGAAGTGGCCGAGGGTGAGGCAGCCCCCACGCACGCGACGACGACCCGCGGTCGGCCAGTGATAAAGCCTCGCAGGTTGCAAGACTACGTGCTGACGTCCCAGCCCGTGTACCGTAAGAGGGGAGAAGCCGGACCCCTCCAACTGAGCGTGCAGCCCGGTGGACCTAATGTCGTGGGGCGGCTCTGCTAGCCGCCCAGGTAATTCTGTGAAGGAAATCTGTGGACCTGATGTCGTGGTGGCCCGGCCAGACCGCCGGAGGGTGGCCACCTAGTGATTTCGCCGGCCCTGATGGCCCGTGATTGGCGAACAGTTTTGTTTAAATCGATTCGAACTGTACAACTGGACCCGTACGGCCATGACGGGGACGTCATGATTTGAAAGTCGGGGGCAGTGTAACGGTTACCCGTTTGTGTATAGAACAGATTGAATCAGGACCGTGTACTCCCGCTGGAATGTGGAAGAACGACCTTGACCCATGTCGTCAGCGGCGAGCAGGACAGATTTCGGAAATGCATTCCCCTGTATTTCTCGTTTACCAGACCGAGTTGGAAGCTGATATTTGACAATTACGTTAGTTATGAATTATGGTTTGTTCTTCCATAGCCAGATTTATTCAGCGAGGTCCATATAAACGGTTCGGGAAAATGTGGTTTAAGTGACATTAAAGAGGGCGCTGGTATCGTCGACTGTGATTGGCCGTGGTTCACGGAAGTGCGGTAGCCCTATATAAGCTTGAGCTGACGTAGAGATCGGGGACAGACTAGAAAGAAAGTGCTGGAGGAACACACGCCAGGTCAGCCTGTAATTCCTTGATTTTGGCATAATTACGGTTGAGCCGTAATGCAGTTGTTTTTGGCCTGGGAATCTAAAAGCTTGTAAATCCTGTAGTTAGTGTAACCTGTAACAAACACGCCAGAATTTGCCGGCTCGCATCTTCAGGTGGAAACGTGTTTAGTGGTTATACTATAGTTTAGGGAACACGACATTGTGTTTGTGTTGTATGTATGTAGTTTTGGGACCATGGGTAATACTGTAACGAGACATGTGTTTGCCTGTAGCACATTTAGGCAACTTGCATGATCTAACTTCAGTATAAAATAGGACTTTTAGATCTATGTACCAGTAGGTTGATAATTTCGACATTATTGCTGGGCTATCTCGCTGCACTGGGACTAGCCACAATATTTGTGTCGATTTGTTGACCGTGAAGCGGTATATATGCTAAGTCAGGAATTCCCTCACCCCAAGAAATATACAACTGCACTAAACACAGGGAGAAATAAGCCAAACTTCCACTGCCATACAACGACGCAAACGGCTGTGCAACGCTATACGGGCGAAAACGAGCACCGTGATTACGGCCGGGCGAAGCAAATCAAGTACAGGCGGGCGTGCTGCTTTCATCAAGAAACGTCGGTAAACCGTGTATTCCGGGGGGCCCAGCAAACAGGGTCGAGTAGTCGGCTACACGAACGGCGTCCAGCAGGGAAAGAGAGAAGTACAGAACATCGTACAGGACAGAAAGATACAGCACACCGAGCACCCAAGAAATAAACAGCACACAGATTCCACCAAGAGGAGACGTGTATTTATCACACGTTAAATGAAGAAACACAGACCACAGATTACACAGTCAAGAAAGCCACAGACCACAGATCCATACAGGGGAGAAATGCGTATTTATCACGCATAAAGGCATGGTGCAGATGGGCCAGCTTTTATCGATGTAAAAGTGGTAACAAGATTTACAGACAGTAAAGAGAAGCCAAGGCACAGCAAAGGCAGATTTCTGAAACGTCGGTTAGACGTGAAATCTGCAGGGTCGCTAACTACAGACTTACAGACTGTACAGACAAGCCAAGGCACAGCACAGACAGATTTCTGAAACGTCGATTAGACGTGAAATCTGAACGTACCGTACGATGTTTCATCGGTACCAAATGAAAGAGTAATAGCACAGTATATACCCATGTAAGCAGACTGGTGAGCTGACAAGTTACGGTCAAGCTCCGACGACTGGGGGTGAAGTACACGCCGAGTTGCCACGTCTCTGGAGAGAACGTTACCGCCGTAACGTTCCAACGGGCCGTGACGTTTCAGCGACTTGGTGCTATATCTGGAGAGAGCGTCACTGCCGTGACGTTCCAACGCCTGAGGGTATCCGTATATCTGGAGAGAACGTTACCGCCGTAGCGTTCCAACGGGCCTTGAAGTTTCAACGCCTGGGCGACGTATCTGGAGAGAGCGTTATATCCTTAACGTTCCAACGACTGGGTGCCATCCCTGGAGAGAGCGTTATATCCTTAACGTTCCAACGACTGGGGTGCCATCCCTGGAGAGAGCGTTATATCCATAACGTTCCAACGACGGAAGAGAAGGGCCAGCAGCCAGGCCGCCCTTATCCCCAGAAGAGAAGGGCCAGCAGCCAGGCCGCCCTTATCGCGCATTAAAGCACTATATTAACTATAAAGTTATATGCATACACTCCCATATATATATTATTACCATATAACATCAAGCTTAAACTGCACACATTCTCTTCTATTATCCACATATACACCAGGGATACGTTAACTCTATATGCACACACCAAGTGTATGTATCCGTGAACCTTATGGGCACACCCCAAGTGTACGTATCCGTTAACTTGTGTGCACACATACTCTCATATCACGTGTATATATACATCAAGTTTATTTGCATACACTCTCCTAGTGTCTGTACATATGTGTAAATATCATAACGTTACATCTCCTTAGACATTCTGTCTAAGCCACGCGGTTCTACGCTATTATTTGTAACCGCGTATACTACTTGTGCAGAATATACTATAATAGACCTTTACATGAGTGTCCGTCATCCTTGTACGGTTGTGATCATCTCTTCGAGCCCCGGATCTTTACTAGTGAAGGGGTTAACGACGGTGACGGCCAGAATGCCAGTGGGCAATCCCGGTTATTGATTCGTTTTCTTCTAAACACTACGACTGGTCCTGCTCGTACACGTTACACGGTTGAAAACTGGTGGCAGCGGTGGGATCTGGCCTGATCTACAACAGAAGAGAACAACCGACTACTAGAGATGACCGACAACGACGGAGCCCGGGAGGCACAGGCAGCCGTGGGCCGGCCACAGGGGCCAGCGGAGGACGTGATCGAGAAAGTGGCCGAGGGTGAGGCAGCCCCCACACACGCGACGACGACCCGCGTTCGGCGAGCGGTCAGGCCTCGCAGGTTGGAAGACTACGTGCTGACGTCCCAGCCGTGCACCGTAAGAGGGCAGAAGCCGGACCCCTCCAACTGAGCGTGCAGCCCGGTGGACCTAATGTCGTGGGGCGGCTCTGCTAGCCGCCCAGGTAATTCTGTGAAGGGAATCTGTGGACCTAATGTCGTGGTGGCCCGGCCAGACCGCCGGAGGGCGGCCACCTAGTGATTTCGCCGGCCCTGATGGCCCGTGATTGGCGAACAGTTTTGTTTTAGTTGATTCGAACTGTACAACTGGAACTGTAACGGCACCCTGGACGGAGAGACCCGTACGGCCATGACGGGGACGTCATGATTTAGAAAGTCGGGGGCAGTGTAACGGTTACCCGTTTGTGTATAGAACAGATTGAATCAGGACCGTGTACTCCCGCTGGAATGTGGAAGAACGACCTTGACCCATGTCGTCAGCGGCGAGCAGGACAGATTTCGGAAATGCATGCACCTGTATTTCTCGTTTACCAGAGCGAGTTGGAGGCTGATATTTGATAATTACGTCGGTTATCAATTATGGTTTGTTCTTCCATAGCCAGATTTCTTCAGCGAGGTCTATATAAACGGTTCGGGAA
Organism: Hanleya hanleyi; assembly: GCA_036873755.1. Classification (NCBI taxonomy): domain Eukaryota; kingdom Metazoa; phylum Mollusca; class Polyplacophora; order Lepidopleurida; family Hanleyidae; genus Hanleya; species Hanleya hanleyi. Next base: position 4,115 of record JAVTVY010042637.1, on the reverse strand, counting down.
GATGTGGTTTAAGTGACAGTAAAGAGGGCGCTGGTGTCGTCGACTGTGATTGGCCGTGGTTCACGGAAGTGCGGTAGCCCTATATAAGCTTGAGCTGACGTAGAGATCGGGGACAGACTAGAAAGAAAGTGCTGGAGGAACACACGCCAGGTCAGCCTGTAACTTCTTGATTTTGGCATAATTACGGTTGAGCTGTAATGCAGTTGTTTTTGGCCTGGGAATCTAAAAGCTTGTAAATCCTGTAGTTAGTGTAACCTGTAACAAACACGCCAGAATTTGCCGGCTCGCATCTTCAGGTGGAAACGTGTTTTGTGGTTATACTATAGTTTAGGGAACACGACATTGTGTTTGTGTTGTATGTATGTAGTTTTGGGACCATGGGTAATACTGTAATGAGACATGTGTTTGCCTGTAGCACATTTAGGCAACTTGCATGATCTAACTTCAGTATAAAATAGGACTTTTAGATCTATGTACCAGTAGGTTGATAATTTCGACATTATTGCTGGGCTATCTCGCTGCACTGGGACTAGCCACAATATTTGTGTCGATTTGTTGACCGTGAAGCGGTATATATGCTAAGTCAGGAATTCCCTCACCCCAAGAAATATACAACTGCACTAAACACAGGGAGAAATAAGCCAAACTTCCACTGCCATACAACGACGCAAACGGCTGTGCAACGCTATACGGGCGAAAACGAGCACCGTGATTACGGCCGGGCGAAGCAAATCAAGTACAGGCGGGCGTGCTGCTTTCATCAAGAAACGTCGGTAAACCGTGTATTCCGGGGGGCCCAGCAAACAGGGTCGAGTAGTCGGCTACACGAACGGCGTCCAGCAGGGAAAGAGAGAAGTACAGAACATCGTACAGGACAGAAAGATACAGCACACCGAGCACCCAAGAAATAAACAGCACACAGATTCCACCAAGAGGAGACGTGTATTTATCACACGTTAAATGAAGAAACACAGACCACAGATTACACAGTCAAGAAAGCCACAGACCACAGATCCATACAGGGGAGAAATGCGTATTTATCACGCATAAAGGCATGGTGCAGATGGGCCAGCTTTTATCGATGTAAAAGTGGTAACAAGATTTACAGACAGTAAAGAGAAGCCAAGGCACAGCAAAGGCAGATTTCTGAAACGTCGGTTAGACGTGAAATCTGCAGGGTCGCTAACTACAGACTTACAGACTGTACAGACAAGCCAAGGCACAGCACAGACAGATTTCTGAAACGTCGATTAGACGTGAAATCTGAACGTACCGTACGATGTTTCATCGGTACCAAATGAAAGAGTAATAGCACATTATATACCCATGTAAGCAGACTGGTGAGCTGACAAGTTACGGTCAAGCTCCGACGACTGGGGGTGAAGTACACGCCGAGTTGCCACGTCTCTGGAGAGAACGTTACCGCCGTAACGTTCCAACGGGCCGTGACGTTTCAGCGACTTGGTGCTATATCTGGAGAGAGCGTCACTGCCGTGACGTTCCAACGCCTGAGGGTATCCGTATATCTGGAGAGAACGTTACCGCCGTAGCGTTCCAACGGGCCTTGAGTTTCAACGCCTGGGCGACGTATCTGGAGAGAGCGTTATATCCTTAACGTTCCAACGACTGGGTGCCATCCCTGGAGAGAGCGTTATATCCTTAACGTTCCAACGACTGGGTGCCATCCCTGGAGAGAGCGTTATATCCATAACGTTCCAACGACGGAAGAGAAGGGCCAGCAGCCAGGCCGCCCTTATCCCCAGAAGAGAAGGGCCAGCAGCCAGGCCGCCCTTATCGCGCATTAAAGCACTATATTAACTATAAAGTTATATGCATACACTCCCATATATATATTATTACCATATAACATCAAGCTTAAACTGCACACATTCTCTTCTATTATCCACATATACACCAGGGATACGTTAACTCTATATGCACACACCAAGTGTATGTATCCGTGAACCTTATGTGCACACCCCAAGTGTACGTATCCGTTAACTTGTGTGCACACATACTCTCATATCACGTGTATATATACATCAAGTTTATTTGCATACACTCTCCTAGTGTCTGTACATATGTGTAAATATCATAACGTTACATCTCCTTAGACATTCTGTCTAAGCCACGCGGTTCTACGCTATTATTTGTAACCGCGTATACTACTTGTGCAGAATATACTATAATAGACCTTTACATGAGTGTCCGTCATCCTTGTACGGTTGTGATCATCTCTTCGAGCCCCGGATCTTTACTAGTGAAGGGGTTAACGACGGTGACGGCCAGAATGCCAGTGGGCAATCCCGGTTATTGATTCGTTTTCTTCTAAACACTACGACTGGTCCTGCTCGTACACGTTACACGGTTGAAAACTGGTGGCAGCGGTGGGATCTGGCCTGATCTACAACAGAAGAGAACAACCGACTACTAGAGATGACCGACAACGACGGAGCCCGGGAGGCACAGGCAGCCGTGGGCCGGCCACAGGGGCCAGCGGAGGACGCGATCGAGAAAGTGGCCGAGGGTGAGGCAGCCCCACACACGCGACGACGACCCGCGTTCGGCGAGCGGTCAGGCCTCGCAGGTTGGAAGACTACGTGCTGACGTCCCAGCCGTGCACCGTAAGAGGGCAGAAGCCGGACCCCTCCAACTGAGCGTGCAGCCCGGTGGACCTAATGTCGTGGGGCGGCTCTGCTAGCCGCCCAGGTAATTCTGTGAAGGAAATCTGTGGACCTGATGTCGTGGTGGCCCGGCCAGACCGCCGGAGGGCGGCCACCTAGTGATTTCGCCGGCCCTGATGGCCCGTGATTGGCGAACAGTTTTGTTTTAGTTGATTCGAACGTGATTGGCGAACAGTTTTGTTTTAGTTGATTCGAACTGTACAACTGGACCCGTACGGCCATGACGGGGACGTCATGATTTAGAAAGGCGGGGGCAGTGTAACGGTTACCCGTTTGTGTATAGAACAGATTGAATCAGGACCGTGTACTCCCGCTGGAATGTGGAAGAACGACCTTGACCCATGTCGTCAGCGGCGAGCAGGACAGATTTCGGAAATGCATTCCCCTGTATTTCTCGTTTACCAGACCGAGTTGGAAGCTGATATTTGACAATTACGTTAGTTATGAATTATGGTTTGTTCTTCCATAGCCAGATTTATTCAGCGAGGTCTATATAAACGGTTCGGGAAGATGTGGTTCAAGTGACAGTAAAGAGGGCGCTGGTGTCGTCGACTGTGATTGGCCGTGGTTCACGGAAGTGCGGTAGCCCTATATAAGCTTGAGCTGACGTAGAGATCGGGGACAGACTAGAAAGAAAGTGCTGGAGGAACACACGCCAGGTCAGCCTGTAACTTCTTGATTTTGGCATAATTACGGTTGAGCTGTAATGCAGTTGTTTTTGGCCTGGGAATCTAAAAGCTTGTAAATCCTGTAGTTAGTGTAACCTGTAACAAACACGCCAGAATTTGCCGGCTCGCATCTTCAGGTGGAAACGTGTTTAGTGGTTATACTATAGTTTAGGGAACACGACATTGTGTTTGTGTTGTATGTATGTAGTTTTGGGACCATGGGTAATACTGTAATGAGACATGTGTTTGCCTGTAGCACATTTAGGCAACTTGCATGATCTAACTTCAGTATAAAATAGGACTTTTAGATCTATGTACCAGTAGGTTGATAATTTCGACATTATTGCTGGGCTATCTCGCTGCACTGGGACTAGCCACAATATTTGTGTCGATTTGTTGACCGTGAAGCGGTATATATGCTAAGTCAGGAATTCCCTCACCCCGAGAAATATACAACTGCACTAAACACAGGAGAAATAAGCCAAACTTCCACTGCCATAATGACGCAAAACGGCTAAAAACGCCATACGGGCGAAAACGAGCACCGTGGATTACGGGCCGGGCGAAGCAAATCAAGTACAGGCGGGCGTGCTGCTTTTTTCAAGAAACGTCGGTAAACCGTGTATTCCGGGGGCCCAGCAAACAGGGTCGAGTAGTCGGCTACACGAACGGCGTCCAGCAGGGAAAGAGAGAAGTACAGAACATCGTACAGGACAGAAAGATACAGCACACCGAGCACCCAAGAAATAAACAGCACCCAGAT